>CP139508.1:497383266-497545766 GCA_021014915.2 Artemisia tridentata subsp. tridentata | reverse complement strand
ACCTCCCGACGTCTCAAGTATGCTTCAACGAAGTCGTAGATTTCCATCCCGACATAAAATCACTCAAGGTATGGACAAACAAATCTACTACTTGACAAATGATCAAAGGATTATATTTTTCTAAACTTCACATTTTTATAAATGTGACAAAACATTTTTTCAAAAATACATTTTACAAATTATTTTTGAATTAAAAAGAAATGTTTTATTTTGGAAAAATCATTTCAAATTATTTTGAATTACCAACAGTCATTTCCCCCCCCCCCCCAAAACAGCTCCAACTTCCCCAAATAAAACCTTCCCCACTAAGACAAACGAAGGAGCGTCTACGGCACCATTAAATAGGTACGGCTCCATTAAATTTAACGGAGCCGTCGGGTATTTAGTGGAGCCGTGGGTCTGTAACGGTCAGATTTTCCCTTGCCTATAAATAGTGGACCATTCCACACTTCCAACTTGATTTTTCCAGTCCTTTTTCTCTGGTCTTATCCCTCTTCACTTAAATGACTTTCTTTGATCATTTGGAGAGTCTTAGGTTGTTTAAGAGTGATCCAATCATCCACTCAAGTGATCCTCTTCATTCCTCTTGATTAGCAAGAGAAGAACACAAAGTATCCTAGATACAAAGTGTTGTCATCCCTCTTGATTAGCAAGAGAAGAACACAAAGTATCCAAGTAGATACAAAGTGTTGGAGTTGTTAGGTCTTGTAACATTGGTTACACTCTTGATTGTATAAATAGCATACATCAAGATTATTTTTCTTTTGTGAGAGAGTGAGTCAAGATCATTGTGATCTTAAGAGATAGTGAAGATCTCTTGAAGCCATTGGGCTTGTGTGATTGATCAAGAAGATCAAGGGTCATTAGGTTAGTGTTAGTCGAGTAGAGTGAAGTGAGTGTTGATCATTGTGATCGTGTTGAGATCTTGGTGATCTCTTGAAGCCACTGGGCTTGAGTGTTTGGTCACGTGGACCTTGGTAGATTGGTGCTAGCTAAGATTAGCACTCGACATCTAGCTTAGTGTCGGAAATAGGATAAGCGACGTGTAAGGTGTAGATCGGGTAGATCGTGGTAGATTGGTGCTAGCTAAGATTAGTACTCGACATCTAGCTTAGTGTCGGAAAACAAGTTAAGTGACGTGTAACGGTTTTCTCCGCCTGAAGGGAGTTTGTTGATTAGTGAAGTAACTCTCGAGTTGGGTACTCGGGGAGTGGAGTAGGGCGAAGAGGAGCTTCGTGACCGAACCACTATAAATCACCGTGTCTGGTTTGCGCCTTCTAACTTATCTCTTTACTTTCATTTTATTCCTTATCGCTTTATGTTTATATTTGCATTGTGTTTATGCTTGTGTGGCTAGTTGCTTATGTTATGTATGTGTCATGGTTGATTGTGCTTGTGTTGTAGTTTAATTTATTCATCCCTAGATGATACATAACCATTGTTGACACTTTTCATATTACGTCACACTTGATCGGTTATTTGATACAAAAAGTTTTAAGTTTTTAAAGGGAAACGTATTCACCCCCCTCTACGGTTTCCACAATTGGTACCAGAGCCACGTCGCTCAAATTTTTAAAACAAATGGTTTTCAAAATTGAGTACGATCCATGTATCAAATTACCCATGAACGTGATAAAATATGAAAAGTATTTAGTTGCTTAATACTTACAAGTTTTGTTGTTAAGTATACTTTGTCATACTAGCTTGAAGGTTTTCTTAAACCACTAAAAGAATTGTGTTTTTAAGTGTCCGGTCATGTTTTCAGAACGAGTCATTATGTCATGCAGTTCTGAATCAGAAAACAGACCACGGTACCACTAAATATGGTACGGTACCGTTATATTTAATGGTACCGTGAGTCATTTAATGGTGCCGTGCATCTGCTTGTCTGTTTTTCACTTTTGGTTCATTTTCAGAAATCCATATAAAATCAACCATAAGTCTGTACGAGTCGTGTCGCCCATCATTTTAAATGATGTTGAGTCTACTTTCATTTCAGAAACATTTTTATGAATTAGTTCTAAATGAGAGTATGTTAAAGTCATTGATTTTCAACTAAAGGTCTTCTGGTCATGCAGTTTGCATAAATTTTTGTCAAACTAAAAAAAAAGGGCGATTCAACTTTTAAACCTTGACATGTTTTCAAAGTGACTGAGCAAAAATCTTTGAAATGGGGAGGAAACAAATTCATTGTCAAATAAAATCAAGCTTAGTATACATTGTTATACATAATACACAAAATGACGATAAGTATTTTTGTGTGTTAAGCTAAATTGCTATTTGCTTATTATAGTTTTTCGGTTTATTGCATTTATAAGGCTCATGCTAAATCACTTGCACTATATTAAGTAATTAGTTTGCATTGCATATTGGCATCAACCATTTGTCTTGCATTTGTTGCAAGTTCTTAAAATGGTTTAGTAACTTTCTTAGGAATAGAAACTAAGTTGGTAGATCATGTGTGTTGAAAGATATTGTCTTACACAATTATTTTTCCAAAGGTTTAAGTGTAAAATGTATATCACCCCAAAACACTTAACACTTTCATAAAATCCGTAACATGATCTTTAAAACATTACATCATTTTGTCTTGTTTGACCATGGGTTATCTAAACAAGATAAAAGGTAATTTTAATACATTAGTATTTAAGTAAAAAGAAAATGTATTAAACTTGCAGTGATTTAATCACATACAAAATGTTTTAAACATTTAGTATTTTACGTATGTTGTATAAAAATAGTTAAGATAATTATTTTTATACTAATGAGGTGTCGAAAAACTAAAAGTATTATACTTAATAATATAAATAGTTTTTCTCAAATAAAAATAAATGACAATATCGAAGTAGGTATAATTAAATGTCATTAACCTCACACATACAAGCAGTATTAGAATAAATGGAACACACTCCTTAAATTTTTATTTTCTTTTTAAAAGGAGTGATCGTGAGGGTCAAGAAAGATTTCGAGTACATATCAATTCATTATTCAAATTATGATTGATATCATCATCGAATCTAATTGACAAGTTTTCGAGTGTGGACATAAAATTGGAGTCATTATTTGTTTAGCTTCAAGATAACATCAAAACATGATGAAACATATTATCTTGAATCTACATACTCAATCACACTCGATTGTTATGAAAATAATGACGTCCTCTCAAGACGAAAATAATATGCATCGGATCATAACTCACACTTGTGTTGAAGATGCTATGTTAAGTCTTGTTGTCCAATGGTTGTGTTCCTAACTTTAAACTAACATGTTTAAAAGATGCATAAAATACACAACCAAGTAGGATTGACAACTTGGATGTTTCATCCGAAATATACAAGTAATTTACATTGCAGTGCAATTAGTAAATGTGTCATTTCCGAAAAACCAAACAAGAGCAAACAAACAACATATGTAAACTTTGCTCATGAATGACTCAACACTCAAAGTCACATGTCTAGTAAAAGTGTCACACATAATATGTTATTAACTATTATGTAAGTCATCAATCTTGAGAATATCACATGTATTTCTCTTATCAAAAGATTGACAATGGATAACTTATATCCTATGCATCTCATTTTCTTTGTAACATGAATGGTTATGTTACAAGAGAATACATTGCATCATGTTAACAAATATAGGATATTAGAGTTGAATAATAACCTATTAGGACATGTGTCATTGCATAAACAAGTAAAATTGGTCATACATTAAAATACTTGTTTCACAAAGCATTCTTAAGAGTGATAAGTTTCCTCTTAGAAAAGCATACTTTTTGAAATAAACAGTATGTCTCATTTCAAATAAAATGCTCACAAGATCTATTGAGGTAAGTAACCTTCACTAGATTCTCACTCAAGATATGCAAAGGAGCATTCTTGAAACACACACGATGTAGTAGGTTCTACATTGTATCACATTAGAGTGTCTCTTGGTTCTAGGAAACCAAATCATGTTAAAATAACATGTAACAACTCAACAAACAAAGATGTTGTCCAAGAGATCATAAAATACACCATCTCCATCAAACAACCTTTAAATCTCAAACACGAAATTAAAACATCTCGCTTGCCTTTGTTAGGAGTTGTGTAAGACATGTCATTTTCTTAACCTACTTTCAAAGTATGGTTAATTAAGTCATATTAGGCCATGTATAGCAAAACAAGATAAAATCATCTTTGCTATACTTCGATAGGCAAATATAGGAATTCAAATTCTTCTAACATGAGAATGACTACTGGAGAACCTATCGCACTAGAAATTCAATTTGACCTAACGGTTGGATTGCTTCCAGGAGAGAAGTTGGGTTGGTGTATAACCCGTAAAAATGGTCGTGTTTAGCCTTAATTGAGCACCACTAGTGATAGTCTCATACTCATTCTCTAACTTGAAAAGTTTTCATTCCTACATTTGACTAGAGATAGTTTACATCGGTAAACTTTATCTCCCGTTAGGATCTCATTTTGAACAAGTAGTAACTAGGATCTTCCTTAGCAAACCTAGATTGCTTGCATCCCACATATGTGTTTCAAAATGATAACATGTTTTCATAAGATATGATTAAATGTCTTCGTGATCTTAAATGCTAAATGATTATCATGTTCTGCATGATGTTTGCATTTATTCGTTATGTGCATTCTACATGATTTGCTTGCACCCACACTAGGTCATTTTGACACATTAGGAATTAGGTATGCCTATCACTATGAACCCTTAGAAGTCATAGAGTCATACACTAGTGTCAAAACCCATAAGTTAGAGTAGTCGCGAAGTTGTCCTAATTCCCTAGTCATCCCTTTTCCTTCTTCCAAGCAATACACCCTTTTGTCATGGGTAGGTTAGATACAAACCCAGTAGAACTCGGAGTAGGGTTGACAACTAAAATATTTCATCCGAAATATTCAAGTAAATTTAACTTGCGATCGCAATTGTTAAATGTCATATCCGAAACATCACATTCAAGCCTTTTAACAATGTATGTTAAAACGCTCATCCAAAAGCTAAAAGCTTACGTCTACCCTCGGGTGACAAAGGACTCACGAGTTACTATATAAGTGATTAGTAGTTCCTTTCATCCTCGTGTGTATATACACATCTTTAGATCCCAAACCTTGCTGTGAATCAGCACCATAGGCCTAGCTTTACGTCTTTCAAAACACCGTGAAACACTCGCGTGCGAAGCACATTGAAATCCGTAAATCAACCAATCCTCTCAACCGAGAATCCCTTAACCGTCTCCGTCTAGGTCTAGGAATGATGGAACTTATTCCATAAATCTTATGACTATTTAAATATTTCACTGGAAATATTGAAGTCATCTCATGTGTCTCGTCTCATGACTCTTTAAATATTTCACTGGAAATATTGAGTCATTCTTCACATCACTTTAATGACTACCTAAATATTTGTTCGGAAATATGAACGTCATCTCTCACGTCTCGTCATATGACTTCTTAAGTCATTCCTATCATCCCGCTCATGACTATTTCAATATTTCTATGGAAATGTTAAAGTCATCCCTCGCGTCATACCTTATAACCTTTCATCCCCTTTATGACCTCCCAAAAGTTTCGCGGGAAACATTGAAGTCATTTCTCTACTAATCACCCATGACTTTTTAAGTCATCTTTCTCATTCGTCTCATGACTTTTAGAATTTTCTCTAAGAAATTCTAAGTCATTCCCTTTCGACTTGTCACATGACTGTTTGAATATTTCACGGGAAATATTAAGTCATTCCTTGCGTTTCGTATTCCGACTAATTAAATATTTCATGGGAAATATTATAGTCATCCTCCAAAACACTACTTATAACTTCTATTTATTTCACGGGAAATATTAGAAGTCAACCCTCATCCAATGACAACTTAGTCAATTTCCTTGGAAACACTAAGGTCATTTCATGTCATCTCTCCTAGTCGTTTTCATCAAAAAGTTTATTAGGTATAAACTTTTTCCTCGTGTCAAAAAGTCTTACTAAATAAGTAAGATTAATCAGCCAAAAGTCAAAACAGAAGAAAAATGGCTCAATCAGACACACGGCTCCATTAAAGAGACACGGCTCCACTAATGTTTAGTGGAACCGTGGAGCCGTGCATCTGAAAAACGCGCCTATTCACTTTTCTTCTGCACAGCTTTTTTCAAACAAACCCAAAACCATTTCCTCTTGCCATCAAAACCCACTCAATGTAGTCTTGAACCCAAAACCATCTCCTATCAGAATAGATTGTATCTATCATCTGATTCCTTAGCCTTTTTCCGTCACACTTCCGCATGGTACTAAACACTACCAATGCTTCTGCATCCCACTCACCTTCCACACACCTCAAGCGAAGAACCGCTAGGATAAGTTGAGATAACCCCACTAGAACCTTGTCACCAACCTCACAACTCTGAAGATTTTATCTTCTTAACCCTTAGGATATCTCCTAGTAATCGCATGCCTCATCATAATATTCTATGAATATTCACAATGATTGAGAAGAGCTACGTGACTTCAAAGGTGAAGTTTATCGTATGCTATCCACCACTTGTCATGACGTTACTAAGCTCATCGCTTTCGTCAACGTTTGTTTTCCTCTTTATCTTTTACATCTTGTCCGGATGGTCATAGATTAAGGGGGAGTGAAAACACACTCATATAGTCTTTCACCAAACACCCTCAAGAACACACAAATGTGGTTCTTATTCTCTAGGAAACTTCCCTTTAGCTGCCCAGAACTAGGCTACACAGGAAAATTCGTGACTTCCAGGTCACGGTACCGTTAAATTTAACGGTACCGTGTGGTATTTAGTGGTACCGTACCTATGTTTGACGAATTTTCACTGTTTCCTTTAGATCCCTGCATTCCTAACCTCAAACCTGCAAAATTTTGCAAACTCACATACACCCTAGGATTCCCTCACTACACCATAGGACTCTAACACCAACTTTAGTTCGAATCCCACAACTCTTGCCTATATAAGGCCTCACCATTGCAAGCTTATCTTGCATCTCACCTTCAAACCTCACATTAACATCATCATCACACTCAACCCTTTTAGCTACACTTCACTCTTGACAGTGATAGTTAGTCTAAGAACCTTCAACCCATAGAACATCACACTCAAACCTTATAACCTTCAACTCATCACACTCAAACCTTAAAACTACTCGTCACTTTGGATAAGTAATAGTTAGTTCAACAACCTTCAACCCTCACAAACACATGAAACCCTTCATGCACCAAATTATCTCTAACACACAACTAGGATCATCCAACCTAGAAACCTAGAATCTCGTTACCTTAACCCCGTTAGAGATATCCACCAACAATCCTGTTAGAATCACATACACCTTTTTCTTTTTCCCTTTTGAATTATATCATGCATCTCATTGTCAGTGCAAACGATATATTAACCTAAACCATCCTTTCCTACCTTTCCTCAAAGGGCAAAACCAACACCTCTAACCACATCATCATCATCCTACACCTTTAGGATTCCTACACCCTTACCTCCACCAAGTCCACCACAACCTTTAGCCATCACACTAACCCTATCACCATCAAACCTCTTTGGACTTGGCACCAACACATCATCCTTATCACTATCACCTTCACCACAACCACTAATGGGTCATTCCATTATTTATCCCCTACAACTACATAACCCAAGTTGTCCTTGTTGTCACCACAACCAACACTCTCCCACCTTATGGAATTATTTAAGTATAACCTCTATCGAGTCTACTTTATGGCATGACTTGTCATAATAGTAATCATTTAGAGTATGTCTTATTAACAAACTATCCTTAACATCAATCATCTTAGGTAGATGATTATGTTGTTCAAAAGGTTTGTTAGAACTTTCCTTCCCAATGACAACTTGGAAGAAGTCATTTAATGCGTCAATCAATGAACGAATCTCGTTTTTGGTTAGTGTGATTGAGTGAACAATTACACCTTAGGTTTCGGTCGGGTTGTGACACTTACGTGTTAACATAGTTTAACCTATGCATGTCTTGCTATATGTATTCTATCCTTATAATGCTGCTCCTATACTGTTATATATTATGCTGCACGAAGCTAACCCTTGATGTAGGAAAAGTCTTTGTAAGAATTTGATCCATGGATCCGCTAGATACTAAGGTAAATAAACAAGGGGTTTAAGTCACCATAGGGGAGCATTGAGCTAGGGGGAGCTCGGGAGTATTTGAATACATAGCATGGAGTCGTCTTCACAAGTGTTGATAGAAGGCTTCACTGGGATGAGGCAAGCTCGCCTTTCGGGGGAGAAAGGATAGTAGTGCAATAAGGGGGAGTAGGAAGTAAATCCAAGGAAGCGCTCGAGGCAACTACCTTTTTGATTCGACAAAAGGGGAGAAGGAAGTGTAAACAGGTAACTTTTACATTTTACTATGTCTTACGGTTTACATATTTGTCATCATCAAAAAGGGGGAGATTGTTAGTGCAAATATTACGATATTTAAACTAAACGGTTTCTTTGGTTTTAATAATGACAAACATGTAACTTGTAATACATAACGTAAAATGTGAAAGTTACTTGTAAACACAAATCATCAATGCATACTTACATCAACACCTCCCGACGTCTCAAGTATGCTTCAACGAAGTCTTAGATTTCCATCCCGACATAAATTACTCAAGGTATGGACAAACAAATCTACTACTTGACAAATGATCAAAGTGTTATATTTTTCTAAACTTCACATTTTTATAAATGTGACAAAACATTTTTCAAAAATACATTTTACAAATTATTTTTGAATTAAAAAGAAATGTTTTATTTGGAAAAATCATTTCAAATTATTTTGAATTACCAACAGTCATTTCCCCCCCCCCCCCCAAAACAGCTCCAACTTCCCCAAATAAACCTTCCCCACTAAAGACAAACGAAGGAGCGTCTACGGCACCATTAAATAGGTACGGCTCCATTAAATTTAGTGGAGCCGTCGGGTATTTAGTGGAGCCGTGGGTCTGTAACGGTCAGATTTTCCCTTGCCTATAAATAGTGGACCATTCCACACTTCCAACTTGATTTTTCCAGTCCTTTTTCTCTGGTCTTATCCCTCTTCACTTAGATAACTTTCTTTGATCATTTGGAGAGTCTTAGGTTGTTTAAGAGTGATCCAATCATCCACTCAAGTGATCCTCTTCATCCCTCTTGATTAGCAAGAGAAGAACACAAAGTATCCAAGTAGATACAAAGTGTTGTCATCCCTCTTGATTAGCAAGAGAAGAACACAAAGTATCCAAGTAGATACAAAGTGTTGGAGTTGTTAGGTCTTGTAACATTTGTTACACTCTTGATTGTATCATAGCATACATCAAGATTATTTTTCTTTTGTGAGAGAGTGAGTCAAGATCATTGTGATCTTAAGAGATAGTGAAGATCTCTTGAAGCCATTGGGCTTGTGTGATTGATCAAGAAGATCAAGGGTCATTAGGTTAGTGTTAGTCGAGTAGAGTGAAGTGAGTGTTGATCATTGTGATCGTGTTGAGATCTTGGTGATCTCTTGAAGCCACTGGGCTTGAGTGTTTGGTCACGTGGACCTTGGTAGATTGGTGCTAGCTAAGATTAGCACTCGACATCTAGCTTAGTGTCGGAAATAGGATAAGCGACGTGTAAGGTGTAGATCGGGTAGATCGTGGTAGATTGGTGCTAGCTAAGATTAGCACTCGACATCTAGCTTAGTGTCGGAAAACAAGTTAAGCGACGTGTAACGGTTTTCTCCGCCTGAAGGGAGTTTGTTGATTAGTGAAGTAACTCTCGAGTTGGGTACTCGGGGAGTGGAGTAGGGCGAAGAGGAGCTTCGTGACCGAACCACTATAAATCACCGTGTCTGGTTTGCGCCTTCTAACTTATCTCTTTACTTTCATTTTATTCCTTATCGCTTTATGTTTATATTTGCATTGTGTTTATGCTTGTGTGGCTAGTTGCTTATGTTATGTATGTGTCATGGTTGATTGTGCTTGTGTTGTAGTTTAATTTATTCATCCCTAGATGATACATAACCATTGTTGACACTTTTCATATTACGTCACACTTGATCGGTTATTTGATACAAAAAGTTTTAAGTTTTTAAAGGGAAACGTATTCACCCCCCTCTACGGTTTCCACAAATTTCATTAAAATAAGTGTCGTTTTACAAGTTACATTTTAAGATCAATCTGCACAATCACAATCACTATCATAAACAACATTAGTCGCAACTTCAACTTCATCATCAGAATTGTTTGCGACTTCATTATCAGAATCTACTAAATCATAAGGATCGTCGTCTTCATCATCAATAAAATCATCGTCGTCATCAACAGGAATGATTGGTGGTGGTGCCTGATGAGGCGAAAAGTGTACCGCTTTTAAGGGGTCATTTAAGCCCGAAATCGTATTTATTTGATCAAATATTGCCCTAAATCGTTCCTTTTGTCATTTTAGGTACTTTTGAGGAGAAATCTGGAAAAGGAGGCATTTTGGACGTTTTTGGAGCATTAAAGTGAAGAAAACGGCAAAGTCTCAAGAATCGGCTAAAAGTTACTCTTGACGGCGTCACAATTAACATGGGACGGCGTCATGCCTTGGCAAGAAAAGTTGGATGTGAAATTTACTCATGACGGGCCAGTGAGTTTGCATGAGAATTCTGACGGCGTCACGCTTTAACTAAATCAAGGGCGTCACGGCTTAAATCATAAGGGGACGGCGTCACGTTCATGATCCGACGGCGTCAAGCCTTGATAAGCCAGAATGGATTTTTGAAGAGCTAAAGAGGGACGGCGTCAAGATGGTCATCCGGGAACCCTAAAAGCGGCGAGGTGACGGCGTCACAATGCATAAGGTGACGCCGTCAGATGTCAAAGTCTATATATAGTTTTCTAATTTTTTGTCATGGGGGAGAGCTTAGTGTGTGGAATTTTGGGATAAAACCCTAAGACGATTTTAGCTACTTTTTCAGGGCTTTTTGCCTTGAGATCTTCCATGTTTCATTGAAAGATAAGTTATCAATTAATCATTCAATATGTCTATGTGTTGTTTGATTCTATCTTATGCTTGTCTTTTGTTTAACATGTTAGGCTAATTTTATCTTGTGTTTGCTTAGATCTAATGAAACCTAGCTATTGATTATTGGTTGTTAGTGTGTTATTAGTTGTATTGGATGATTGTTTATCTATGTTAGGCTTAAGAAAACTGGCTAACTTCCTATTCGGTAACTTGCTTGAACGTCTTAAGAAACATGAACCAAACGCGTACTAAAGGTTTTTATGGTTGTATTTAATGCACAAGCGAATTCTAGTGATCCCATGTTAGGAGCTTCCTAGCCGGCTCGACATAGGAGTGAAGTAGGAGCTTGTAGAGTTTGGGGAAGTAAGTACGCCACCCCACGAATGGTATTAAGGAATACACCCGTCATCCACGCGACTAATACACACTAATTAACCGGTAAAAGATAGTTAGGGAGTAAGGAAATCTAAGTAAACACATTTCTCTACACATAAGTTTCTCACCACTTTTCATTTTTGTTATTTTATTTTATTTGCATTTGTAGTAATTTGGGTTAGTTGACTAGCAACTAATTCCGCCCACTCCTTCAAAACCCGAGATTTTACTTGCTTTTATAAAATATAAAAACATAAAAAAGAATCTTCCTCAACCCTTAGACCTAATTAGAGTAGCCTTTCACACCTAACGAACACTATTCCCTGTGGAGAACGATCAATCCCCCGTACTTACCACTACACTATACTACATCGGTCAGGTACACTGCCTGGTGGGGTTGTAAGCCTCTTGAGATCCCTCGAGAGGTAAAACCTGTTGTAAGGTTGCAAAACCCACGCATCAAGTTTTTGGCGCCGCTGCCGGGGAATAGTTATTGTTTAGGTTGAATTTTTATTTCTATTAGGTCTACTCACTAGATTCCTTTCTAGTGAGATTTTTATTTTATTTTTCTAGGTTTTCTTTAGTCTATCTATTTTCTTCGTGTCTTTGTTCGTAACCATTACCGTCCGACATCATGGAAGATGGTAATATCCTTAACCCACACAACCCACCACCACAACAACCACCACCACCTCCTAGAGCCCGTACTTTAGGAGAGTATTCCCGTCCTAGCCACCACGGCTATCGAAACACCATTGAGCTCACTCAAGGAGCCAATATCACACCCTTGCGATCCGACACCATCCGGTTGGTGCAAAGCGGATGCGCATTCCATGGACTTCGTTCTGAAGATCCTAATCAACATCTCAAGGACTTTCTTAAAATCGTTGATTCTATAGACCTTGATGTTGCCACTCGAGAGACGACCCGATTGCGTCTCTTCCAATTCTCTCTGCGGGACCAAGCTAGTCAGTGGCTAGAACGTCAACCCGCAGGATCCATCACCTCTTGGGATGATCTCACCACTCGTTTCCTTGCTCAGTTTTTCCCACCGGGAAGAACTACCAAGCTAAGGAATGATATCTTGATGTTCCAACAACGTCAAGGCGAAACTCTCTACGAGGCATGGACTCGATTCAAGGACTTACTCCAAAAAGTCCCTCACCATGGCATAGAACTTTGGCTCCAAGTCCAAATCTTCTATGACCATATCAATCTCTCCACAAGGCAAACCATTGACCAATCGGCCGGTGGCAAGCTACGTGATCTAAGTGCGGAACAATCATGGGCTCTCCTAGAGGATCTTGCTCTTTATGACAACGAAAGTTGGAGTGATCCCCGTGATTTGAATAAAACGGTCAAGGCAATATCTTTGCCTTTGAACAATTCAAGCACTTCCGACCGTAGGATCGTAGAACTTGAAGACCAAGTCAAGTTTCTCATGAAATCCTACGAGGCTCCTAAACCTTCAAGCCAAGTGAACAAAATCACTTCTTCATGTGAATTATGTAGTGGTCCCCACGACACTCGTGATTGCATGGAACTCCCCGAACAAGCTTTTGTGGACTACGCATCCTCGCGTACCGACGGAGCGGGAGACAAGTGGTACACTTTCAAGCCCGAGCCAAACCATTATGGTGATTCATACAACCCCTCATGGAAAAATCACCCGAACCTTAGGTGGAAACAAAACCAAAACTCACAACAAATCAATTCTTCCAACCCACCTAATCGTTTCCAATCAAGCGGTTCCAACTCGAACCGTACTTTCAACAACAATCCTTCCGGCAATGGTAGTACCAATAACTTTGAAGGATTGATGTCTCAATTTATGGCATCTCAAGAAGCTCGTTTAGCCAAGTTTGAAGCCGATTTCAAACAAAAACAAAGCGAGATGACCGACAAGATTGACACCTTGTTGAAAGCCCTCAATGACCGAGAAATGGGAGCACTCCCTAGCAACACGGTCAAGAACCCGAAACTAAACGTCAACGCTATTTCATCGGTTTCGTCCCCTAGTTCTTGTCCACAATATTATTCGGTCAATTCCATGAGCACGTGTTTCAAACAAACCCAAATCATTCCAAGTGACCAAGAAGTTATGACATCCAAATTGGTCAACAACATAGTTGAAACACCTCCCACTCAAAACCTTGACGATGAATTCAAGGAGCTCCACCTTGAAAGTCCGGTTGTTGATGAGAAGAAGCTCAAGTTAGGCGAAAAAGGGACCGCCTTTGTTCAAAACAAGCTACCTAAGAAGTTAGATGATCCGGGCTTATTTGTTCTACCTTGCAAGATCGGTAATTCGGAGGCTTATGATACATTAGCCGATCTTGGATCAAGCCTTAACCTACTTCCGTTACCTCTCTACACCTCTCTAAAACTTGGAAAACTTGAAGAAACCGAGGTGATAATAGGCTTAGCGGATGGAAGTGTTGCTTACCCGGTTGGAGTAGTTAAGGACGTGTTAGTGCACATTGGAAAACTAACCATTTTAGCCGATTTCCACGTCCTTGATATGGTTAGCGACCCTACATGCCCCTTGTTGATAGGTAGAGGATTTTTAGCGACCGCTAGTGCTATGATTGATTGTAAGGAATCCAAGATAGCGGTAGGAGAAGGGGATACTTGGTCAGTCTATGATGTTAAGAAACATGCCTATGATACTAGTGAGGAACCGACACCCCATTGGTTAGAATTAAATAGGAGACCATCTAGATATGGACCTTGGATCGATAAAGACTTCATAGGACCCCAACGCCCATTTTACCTAGAAGAGGACTTTGTTAACCGAACGCATTCGGTAGAGCAACTCTTGGCTAGGGACACCGAATTGGATCCATTTGAAGACCCTCTAGTTTTTAGAAGGATGATTGATTTCCTAGGAGTTTTGCCAATTAACCTAGGAATGAATAAGTGGATTTGTGAGGAAGATGATCATAAGTGGAATTGGGATAAACCACCCAATGATGGAGATGGGTCATGGCATATCAAGATGACATTGTATGACCCGGATGGAGAGAAGTTTGAAAAGACATATCGTACTAAGCGGACCAATAGGAAACTTCAATCCAAGCTTAACCCTAAAGACGTCCTTGATGACGAGCTTACTTACATAGGGTAGCGTGACTTTGATTCTAGCTACAAGACTCGTTAATAAAGAAAGGCGCTTCTTGGGAGGCAACCCAAGCTTTATTTATTTTATTTGCTTTGTGTGTTCATTTGTTTGTGTGTTTGTTTTATTTGTTTCCGTATGTGTGTTTAATTTTTATTCTTATTGATTCATGTTCAAAACTAATTTGTGAAAATGCTTTATTTTGTTTTTAACTTCGTCTTAACTACATATAAAGGTATTTTGCAAAAGATAAGTGTAAGGGAAATCTAAATCGGTTTATTAGAACACAAATGAACATGAATCATAATAATAATAAGTTAGCATACATATTAGTATTTGTTTGAGTCAAATGCTTGTATCGAGTCATAATGATGTTTTGCAGAATTTCCAGGAAGTAAGGTAAAGGTTTTTCCAGAAATTTTCCGGAAACTTAAAATGAAAATTTTTGTCAGGTCATTTCTGACGGCGTCAGGGGTTATAACCTGACGGCGTCAGATTTAATTTCCAGAAATTTTTGAAAATTTTGTTTTCATAAAAAGTTTTATTAAAATCTCCAACTTATAATCTCCAGAATCTGCAAAGTTATCATTCCACAAGCATTATATCCTTATATATAGATTTTATCCCGCCGATGTTATGCAGGTTTTCGTGTTTGTTTTCTCAGGTTCAACAGGTTATTTTAGACAAGGAAATGTTTTGAATCAAGCTTATGGCGATGCATTAGTCATGGAGCTTCAACATTCTCTTTGGAGGAAGATTTAACCGTGTAATTTCATTATCCAACGAGCGAATCAGGGGAGTATTTGATTTCATTCTTTTACTTTATGCTTTTACATTTGTCATTTGAACATTGGGGACAATGTTCATCTTAAGTGTAAGGGGAGGGTAAAAGTACGATTTTTGAGAATACAATTGCGCTTGATTTTTGTTTGTTTGATGGTAGATGTGTAATAAAACTGAGAGAAATACTTGTTAAGGTAATTTTAGTGCCAAATTTAAAATTTTTTACAACATATAGGAGTGAAACTTTGATCTTAATGAGCGTCTCATGGATAGGAGTTATATGACTAGCACAAAAACCGTACCACTAAAAAATTTTTCCACCCCCAAATTTGTGAGGTTCGCCCCTAGAATTGGTAGGAAAAGCATTTATGCTATGATGTGAGTACCGGTAGCACTTAGATTCTAGAACTTGCGTTAGGACCATTCCGAGGCCACAAGTGAGACTACATTCGTGTAGTTAGATTTACTACATGATAAGAGGCATTAGGATTAACCCATTGTTTTACACCTGTGTTTTTGTTATAATTACATTGGCTACATTGGTCAAGTAATTCTCCCACACCCTTTGCGTTGTACTCATTTTTAGTACACGATACCCCTAGTACACCCCTCAGAGCCTATCTTTTCGTTTCGACCTTTAAGCATTTTACTTAAAGGAAGAATTTGTTACACCCCACTTAAATGTACACCCAAATCGCCTTAGCCTACCTTGTATGCACTCATCTTTAGTGCATTATTGTGACAACATTTGTTTAAACCCAAGTTAATGATCTAGTTGATTACATGGTTGCTAAGTCGAGTCATATCCTTGTACATATTGTTTTGGGACGATTGGGACTCATGGGTAAAGTACTAGTGTAATGGAGTAATGGGGAAGAACATCATTTATTACCCCCATATGTGCTAAATGTTTTAAAAGTACTCCAAGTTTTTCAATTATCTTAATTCGAGTCATTAGATTAGTATTTGTAAAGTTATGTAAAAGTTCAAGTGTAAGGGGATGCAACGCCCCTATGATGTATTATTTTGGATGGTAGGGTAAAAGTGTATGCACAAAAAAAAAAAAAAAAAAAAAAAAAAAAAAAAAAAAAAAAAAAAAATCAAGAAAAATACAAAAAAAAAATGAGAAAAAGAAAAGTAGAAAAAACATACGGACTACCATCCCGTTTCATTTTATGTTTATTTTATGTTTATGTTTTGTTATTTTCTTTCATTAGCTTAAGATCGAGTCTAGTCTTGGCTTAGCAACATTGTATAGTACATGTAATTGATCAAGATCTTTAACTCGCCACCAGTAAAATATCCTTTATCCAACAAAACCGTGTTCTCCTTTTCCCTACACCTAACGTTATAACCCATTTAAAAGCCCTCTTTGATAGTTTATCTTAGGTGCTTACGCCTAGTGGAGGAGGTTTTCGATCCTTTCCCAAGCCTATGGTAATCTATTTGCTATGACAGGTAGTGAGAGATATTTTCCTTTTTCATTTATGAGATTTATTTTGATGACACTTGAGAGATGTGAGTATCTAAACACTACTTGTGAGGTGCTAGTATGTAATCTCCGTGCTTATTATGATTGAAGTGGAACGATTATTTGTTGTAATTACTTTTATGTTTGCATTAAATGACCCCTAACTTGTATTTTGATTAGAATAAAAGCGCATTTGCTTGAGGACAAGCAAATCTCAAGTGTAAGGGTATTTGATGAGGCGAAAAGTGTACCGCTTTTAAGGGGTCATTTAAGCCCGAAATCGTATTTATTTGATCAAATATTGCCCTAAATCGTTCCTTTTGTCATTTTAGGTACTTTTGAGGAGAAATCTGGAAAAGGAGGCATTTTGGACGTTTTTGGAGCATTAAAGTGAAGAAAACGGCAAAGTCTCAAGAATCGGCTAAAAGTTACTCTTGACGGCGTCACAATTAACATGGGACGGCGTCATGCCTTGGCAAGAAAAGTTGGATGTGAAATTTACTCATGACGGGCCAGTGAGTTTGCATGAGAATTCTGACGGCGTCACGCTTTAACTAAATCAAGGGCGTCACGGCTTAAATCATAAGGGGACGGCGTCACGTTCATGATCCGACGGCGTCAAGCCTTGATAAGCCAGAATGGATTTTTGAAGAGCTAAAGAGGGACGGCGTCAAGATGGTCATCCGGGAACCCTAAAAGCGGCGAGGTGACGGCGTCACAATGCATAAGGTGACGCCGTCAGATGTCAAAGTCTATATATAGTTTTCTAATTTTTTGTCATGGGGGAGAGCTTAGTGTGTGGAATTTTGGGATAAAACCCTAAGACGATTTTAGCTACTTTTTCAGGGCTTTTTGCCTTGAGATCTTCCATGTTTCATTGAAAGATAAGTTATCAATTAATCATTCAATATGTCTATGTGTTGTTTGATTCTATCTTATGCTTGTCTTTTGTTTAACATGTTAGGCTAATTTTATCTTGTGTTTGCTTAGATCTAATGAAACCTAGCTATTGATTATTGGTTGTTAGTGTGTTATTAGTTGTATTGGATGATTGTTTATCTATGTTAGGCTTAAGAAAACTGGCTAACTTCCTATTCGGTAACTTGCTTGAACGTCTTAAGAAACATGAACCAAACGCGTACTAAAGGTTTTTATGGTTGTATTTAATGCACAAGCGAATTCTAGTGATCCCATGTTAGGAGCTTCCTAGCCGGCTCGACATAGGAGTGAAGTAGGAGCTTGTAGAGTTTGGGGAAGTAAGTACGCCACCCCACGAATGGTATTAAGGAATACACCCGTCATCCACGCGACTAATACACACTAATTAACCGGTAAAAGATAGTTAGGGAGTAAGGAAATCTAAGTAAACACATTTCTCTACACATAAGTTTCTCACCACTTTTCATTTTTGTTATTTTATTTTATTTTATTTGCATTTGTAGTAATTTGGGTTAGTTGACTAGCAACTAATTCCGCCCACTCCTTCAAAACCCGAGATTTTACTTGCTTTTATAAAATATAAAAACATAAAAAAGAATCTTCCTCAACCCTTAGACCTAATTAGAGTAGCCTTTCACACCTAACGAACACTATTCCCTGTGGAGAACGATCAATCCCCCGTACTTACCACTACACTATACTACATCGGTCAGGTACACTGCCTGGTGGGGTTGTAAGCCTCTTGAGATCCCTCGAGAGGTAAAACCTGTTGTAAGGTTGCAAAACCCACGCATCAGTGCCTCAACTAACGTTGATTCACCATCGATATTTAAGGTTTCAAGTTCCAAATCATTCAAATTAGCAGACAGTTGGAGATCGGATGAGTTGTTGCCATGTATCACATCATCATCGTCTTCTACCACGATGACATCCCAGGTTGTGTTGTGATTTACTTCTTGGACTACCTTCCAATGGAGTGGTCGTCTGGCAGGATCTTCAAGGTAGAAGACTTGTTTTGCTTGTGTTGCGAGAATGTAAGGTTGATCTTCGAACGCATAGCTACATGCCAAAATTTGTGTCATGTTGTTTCTAGTGGTAAAACGTTGGACTCTACGGTTTTTGTTGCTTAAGTCGAACCACTTAACTCGAAACAACACAACTTTGAACTGGGAATATGCGAACTCCAGAATTTCTTCTAGCTGACCATAATACATTTCTCCCTCCTTCTCACCAGGTGAACAAATTCCGCTGTTATGAGTTGTACGTTTTATATCACGGCTGTGTACGACAAACCTCACACCGTTGACTACGCAAGAGTTGACTGAGATTGGGGTCGGTGATGGTCCACAAGCCAAAGTGAATAAGTCGGGAGTACAGCTTGGGTCATCGGCTATGTAAAGTTTACGGATCTATGAAAAAAGATAAGAATAGATGGAGATGAGTAATAGTCATTATTTATACATGGAAATACATACAATAAGTTTACCTTCGTCTCAAACCAGCTCGGAAATGCTTGTTGCATGTCGATATCAGGAAATTCCCTGAAAATGTTCATGATATTAGAATAAATCGAAAAGATAACTTGGGAAACAGAAATTTCAAAATATAAATGCATACCTCTCGAACTCGTCCATGTACTTGTCGATCTCAGGACTGTTGTGAAGTACATACCATATCACTCTCTTCATTTCTTGGAGACCTAACTTAATCAATGTCTCTTTACCAGAATTGGTACATAGTGATCGGAACACCTGGAAATCACTTGTTGGGCGAGGACGGTCCTGAGATGCAGCGGGATGATTAAATTTTGTCCCAACACCACGAAAATAACGAGAACAGAAAGTTAATGCTTCATCTGCAACATAACCCTCCGCTATTGAACCCTCCGGCTTAGCTTTATTTCAGATATAGTTTTTAAGCTTCTTCATGTATCTTTCAAATGGATACATCCACCGGAATGAAACAGGCCCGCCTTCAATAGCCTCTTCAGGTAAATGCATAACCAAGTGAATCATAATGTCAAAAAAAGTAGGAGGATATATTTGCTCGAGACTGCATAAAATATTGATCAACTGGTCTTTAGCTTTCACCATGTCTTTCACCATCAAAGTTCGGGCGCAAATTTTCTTAAAGAAGAAACAAAGCTCGATCAATGGTGTATAAGTCTGTGCGTCCAAGTATTGCTGAAGCCCATAAGGAAGTAACCGTTGCATCATTATATGACAGTCATGAGACTTCATGCCCGTTATACTGTTATCATCTTTGGTCACTTTTGACTTGAACTTGGATCCGAAGCCATCTGGTAGTTTAACTTTTTTGATGTATTGACAGAAGAGTTTTCTTTTATCGGGTGTGAAGGAGTACTTTGCATGAGGCTTCGAGCACTTCCCGTTTTGTTTGTTTCCGAGCCACAACTCCTGTCGAATGCCCAGAGCTTGCAAATCTTGTCTTGCCTTCGCGGTGTCTTTAGATTTGTCATTCATTAACAAGGTGTTCAAGATACTCTCCAACACATTTTTTTCGATATGCATGACATCTAAATTGTGTGGTAGAGAAAGAAAAGACCAATATTCAAGATCGTAGAAGATAGACCATTTAGTCCAGTTCAGCTCGACTGTATGATTACGTTTTATCTTCCCACCCCCATAATCTGGATGTTTCCCCGGTATACGTGTGGGCAATGTCGCAAGTTGAGTCAAGATATCAGCCCTAGTATCTTTTCTAGGAGGATCTCTATAATCGGGTTCACCATTGAATGTCGTACAGTCCCTCCTCCATTTATGGTTTTTTTTTAAGAATCTTCTATGAGCAACATAAGCTGTTTTGCTTATCACACGCGTAGCCGGAGTGTCTACTTTGCATGTAGGGCAAGCGTAGTAACCTTGCCCTTGCCAACCAGACAAATTACTTCGAGCAGGAAAATCATTGATGGTCCATAAAAGCATCGCTCTCATGTGGAATTGAGTGCCTGTAGCAGCGTCCATAGTCAAGATACCTGGTTTTTTCCATAATTCCACAAGGTCATCAATCAAGGGCTTCAAGTAAACATCGATGTCCTTCGCCGGTGATTTAGGGCCAGGAATCAACAATGTCAGCATCAAAGAAGTCTCTTTCATGCATAACCACGGAGGCAAGTTGTATGTTGTTAATATAACCGGCCACATGCTGTAAGTCTGACTAAGGTTTCCGAACGGATTGAAACCATCAGCAGCCAACCCTAATCGAACGTTTCTTGGTTCTATAGCAAAATCCGAATATTTATTGTCAAACTTCTGCCATGCTTTACCATCAACCGGGTGTTGCATCTTACCATCCGTAGACTTTCCAGTAGCATGCCAAGTCATATGTTTTGCAGTGTGAATAGACTTGTACAAACATTGTAGTCTAGGAATGATAGGAAAGTAACGCAACATCTTGTTAGGAACTTTCTTCCCCGTTGTTTTATTGTCTTTCCATCTACTCGTTTTGCAAACCGGACAATACTCCAAATCTTCGCCATCATCCCCCCGATATAGAAAGCAATCATTTTCAAAAGCATGTATCGACTCGTACCCTAACCCGACCTTTTTAAATGTCTTCTTTATATGATAGTATGACGGTGGGAGATTGTAACCTAACCTGGGCGGAAATACCTCCTGGAGAAATTTTAGCGTTTTGTTAAATGAAGTATCACTCCATTTACCGCTGACCTTGAGATGTGTAAACTTTGCCATAAAATCCAATGTTGTCATAAAGTCACAACCCGGGTACAGAGGATGGTTGGAACTTGCAAGTAACTCTTCATACTCGTTACGCAGAGGAGGTGTCGCTGCTTGAGTAGGCTCGTTACTTGTCTCGCCAATATTTCCATGAGTCGGCTCATTATTCGAAAGAATATCAAGAATATCATTTTGATCATTATTCGGAGGAATATCAAGAATATCATTAAGGCACGCACCCATGTCACTCATCTCACGTTGTGTTGTGTTATCAAGAATATCATATTGATCATTGTTCGGAGGATCCGGTTTACCGTGATCCTTCCATTGTGTATAAGTTGGGTCCCACCCATTGTGGCCTATGTGGTATTTAAGACCTTCGAGAGATACCCATGGAACATTACGACAACGACGACATGGACAATTTATGTTTCCGGAACTATTCAATAACGGTTTGCAATGATCGAGGAAGGCGGCAAGACCATCAAGAAATTCTTTTGAACCACGATGCTCTATACGGGTCCAACTCTTATCAATTATCATAACTGCATTTTTATGATGCAATCGGTTATTATATGCACTTAATTAATGATTACGAGTTGTTTTGTTCACCTAGCGCAACTATGGAAGGCAATCCTAACCCACTCTTTGAATGATTCGTCCCATATATGAATGCGTATAACTGATTTACTATTTGAGAAAATTTCGGCAGCATTTCCCCTCAACTCCCCAAATATGTGCATTAAGGACATATTCGTAGGAGTAAAGGAGAAACACTGTCGAAATAATCTCAAATAGTAAATCAGTTATACGCATCCATATCCTAAATGAGACAAAACATTCAAAAAGCAGTCCCAAACAGGGGACTTTCCGAAATTAATTTCTAATAAATTAATTCCGGACGGGTTTTCTATAGGATGATTAACTTCGGACGGGGACTTTCCGAAATTAATCACTAAAATCCTACTTCTATCCTACACCAACTGATTTTTAAACGCAACATTTCACAAACATTTAGCAGCTAACGCGCCCTACTTCTATCCTACACCAACTGATTTTTAAACGCAACATTTCACAAACATTTCACGCAACATTTCACAAACATTTAGCAGCTAACGCGCCCTACTTCTATCCTACACCAACTGATTTTTAAACACAACATTTCACAAACATTTCACGCAACATTTCACAAACATATATAACAACATACTGTCTCGGCAGTCTCGGGCTCTTGGCTGTGGTCTCGGGCTGCAGTCTCGGGCTGCGGTCTCGGGCTCGGGCTCGGGCTATATTAAAAGAGAGCATATTAATATATAAAAAGTTATAAAAAAACTGTTGTCGGTGACATGTCGTCGGGATACCAAAAGTTTAAAAAAAATAAAAAAGGGACAACATTACCTCTAAGATTAAACAAAATTAACAAAAAAGAAAACTAATAAAAATCAAAATTACCTGCTGTGGTGTCTCGGCTGTTTTGTAGAAGAAGAAGAAGTGGGGAAGAAGAAGAATTAAACAAAGGAGGGGTTGAGGAGTGAATTAAACATGAGAGGAGGAGGAGGTGCACAGTGGTGCTCGTGTAGTTGTGGTGGAGCTGTGGTGGAGCTGCGGTGGTGTAGGAGGTGGAGTTGTGGTGGAGCTGCAGTGGTGTAGGAGGTGGAGCTGTGGTGTCGTAGGTGGTGGGGTGTAGTGATGGTGGAGCTGGAGTAGTGGTAGTGGTGGAGTAGTGGCAGTGGTGCTCGTTAATCGCCGGCGAGATGAAGGAGGTAGAAGAATAAAAATTATACGTTTTTTTTTTCTAATTGTTGACCAGATCTACTTTTGATATAACTTTTAATTTTACCGACGTCATGTCGTCGGTAACGTAAAAGAATTTTGTCGTTTATGGTTTGGCGGGACGTATAAAATTTTGGTTGAAAATTTTGGCGGTTATATTACCGACGACAAGTCGACGGTAATATTATAAATACTTTTATAAAATTATAAGAAATGTTGTTGTTGTTGTGAAAACTGATGTCGAACGTGCTTTATATTTTTAATTTGTACGCTTTAATGTTGAAGGCGTTGTGAAAACTTAAGTATCCATCAAGATTCAACCATAAGGGGTCGTTTGGTTTATGATGTCCAAACAGGGCCATTTGGTTTATGTTGTTTTCTTAACAACAGCCCACAAGAGCCGTTTGGTTTATGCTGTCCAAACAGGGGTGTTTGGGATTGCTTATTTCCTGCACCAAAAGGGTGTTTTGGTTTATGACCTTATTTGAAGAAACAACATCACAATTAACAAACACGAATGCACACATTTTATTTAAAACACGCAAGAGTTCTCAAACGAAAAACTCGACAACCAAACAAAACAACTCAAACTAAACAACTCGACAACCAAACGAAACAACTCAAACTAAACAACTCGACAACCAAACGAAACAGATCAAACGAAACGACCCGTTTATTTTTTTTTGCGGCTACTTCCCGCTTTGCTGGAACTCGCACCATCTTTTCCTTTCCTTGCTCTCATTTCCTTGATACGTGCAAACGTAGCTTCGAGATTTGTTACTCTATTTTCCAGATTACCAAACGTAGCTTCGAGGTCCAACCTGCTTTCAGCTTCATCGTCACCTCCAACAGCAGCAGCTTGAGCTTCAGCAGCATCTAGCTCTTCCAAATACTCTCTATAGTACGGCTTTCTCCTCAACCATTCCAGAATCTTGTCTCTCTGCCACGGTGCACAGTTCGCATAAGAACCATATTCATCAAAAATTTCCCAGCCCCAATGAAGTATAATTTCATTATACAGGAGCTCGTGTGATAAAGCCTTCGACCATTCCTGTTCCGGCGTTAAACCATCCATTGTTATGTGTGTTTTTTGTGAGAATTTACGTGTTTTGTGATAATTTTATTATAGGATATATATATATATAATTTTATTGGCGGGGTGGATGGAAAATTTGGCGGGAAATATTGCCGACGTCATGTCGTCGGCGTCGTGAAGGCGGGAAAAAAAAACCCGCCCAATCATTCGCTATAATTCACAATTTTGACTTAAATAGTTACCGACGACATGACTTCGGTAACTATTAAACTTAAGGCTTATTAATTATTAATCATTCGCTAATCCCACGCTAATCACAATTATTTGTGTGTTTATATCCCGCCGACGACATGTCATCGACATTATTTTGGCGGGTCAAATTCCCGCCCATTTTTTCACCAGGTTTAGTGAAAGTCAAACATGTTGTTATGATATCGACGACATGTCGTCGGTAATATTCTACCTTAAAAATTCAACGCAGCCTTGGCTGGGTCAAGCCAATTTTTTGTCGTTTTGCGTATGGTGCCGATGACATTGGGTCGTCGGCATGGTTATAGTCGCCTGTTGTATGTTTTCTTGTAGTGACTTCATTTAGGGTTTCTTAGAATATGTTATGTAACTTTGATGAATCATTGGAAAATACCATTTTTGTATGGATCCATTACGAATTTGTCTTATATTCAAGATCATTTGCAAACCATTTGCCTGGCATTAGGTTTAGCTTATTAGCAGAGATGGAGTTAGTAGGGTGACTAGTGGGTGCTGAGCTACCTCTAATCAGACTACTTTGTTAAGTAATTTGTTAGTGTTTATAAAAAGTGATGGTCATTTGTCGTTATTATATTACTTTGTTAAGTAATTTGTTAGTGTTTATAAAAAGTGATGGTCATTTGTCGTTATTATATTTGTGTAAATGTGTCGTTGTGTAGTAATTAAGTTAGAATATTCTATGGGCTTGTATTTAATCTAATAGGTTAAAAGTTGTGTATTAATTAGTCCATGTAAAAGCCCATGATTAGTCCAAGCCCATCCTAGTGGAAAAACTATAAATACCCTCATCCCCTTCATTTGGAAGGTTGGATGTGTGGGTGCTTTAGGGATTGTATTAGAAGATTAGTGTGTGTAATAATATTTCTCTCTCTAGTTTCTCTTACTAGATCTAAGAACCACTCTTCTCTCTTTGATTCTTATTGATTGTTAGTGTGTATGATATGATTGATTTAAGGGATAGCATAATTCTTCCGCCCATAAGCTATTTTGTTAGTAGTTTCGGCAATTAGTCTCCCTTATTAATATTGATATTTAGATAAAAATTTATAAACGAATAACCTAACTGATATGATTTAGCATCAAAATAATTTTGCTTGTCAAAATATTCTATTTCCATATAGTTTAGTTCCTAATTATTATGGTGTTAGATTGAATGATTCCTTAAAAGAACAACAAATTCACTTTTGGTGTGATATATATCGTTATGCGTCAAGTTCGGCCTCCCTTAACTTATAATCCTGACTCCACCTCAGCTTCTTAATAACATGAAATGCATCACTATCTTCAACAACAACTAAAAGCTTGTTATCTTTACCATCTTTAAAAAGTAGTGTTCAAGATGCTTGCAGTGACTATCGTTTAAATCATTTCAGATATCGTGAAAAGACCGACACGTGTCATGTCCTCCTTAAGCTCCTTATCATCCTCCGTAAAGATCTTGTAGGTTTTATGTTTTGAAACCAGAAAAAATTACCATGGTATCCACTTCTTCATTCATCCTTTCAAATACTTCATTCTTTGACATATTATTCTCACTCATGATCTTATGTTTAGATTATACAAGTATTTTAGCTTATTAAACATAGAGAAAACAAGATGCTTGCGGTGATTATCGTTTAAAAATGTTTTACGGATTGTAAAAGGACCGACACATGTCATGTTCTCGTCCATAACCTCTTGTACAACTTCATTCATCTCCTCCATTTATCAATTTTTTTCCTCCTCTGTAAAGACAACTTCATCCATCTCCTCTTCCTCAATGTCCTCATCAATTTTCTTCCCCTTCTCCATAAAGATTTTGTAGGTTTCACATTTTAAAACCTAAAAATTTACCATGGTATCCACTTCTTCATATATCCTTTCAAATAACTCATTCATTGACATATTGTTCTCACACATGATCTCCTTTTTAGATTATACAAGTATTTTAGCTTATTTAAGATAATTATTTAGTACCAGCTTTAGTTAGCGCATTGTCCAAGCGACCTCTAACTCCATAAGAACTAATTTTTGCTAGCGCACCAAAATGTTGAAACCCAAAACGAGAAATGGGTTGTAATACGAACAAAAAGGGAAGGTTAAACATAATTGTAAAACCGATTCATAATTTTCACTATTTTGCTCTTACTAGAAAGAACTTTCTTTTGTCAGAAATTCTTTTTCAAGATTTGGTCCACAAATTATGGGTTTTGCGTTATATTTCCAAAGGTTACAATTATTTTGAAAAGTTCAACATACCTATGTTCTCCACGAGCACAAGATGAAGCACAAGTCACGAAACCCAAACGTGACCCGTATGAAGGCAAAACGTGTCGCGTTTTTAGACCCTAAAAGCGTCGCTTTTGGGGTTTTGCTGGGTTGGTGTTGACTAAGCAAGAAAAGTCTCGCATTCCTTATGGATGTGACGCATTTGGAAAGAATATGTGCAATTCTGAATTTTTCCTATTTTTAGGATTTTTATTATTTGTTATTTAGGTAAGTTTATTACTCTTAATTTTGTTATTTTACTTTAATTATTTATCTTTTTCTAGAATATAACTATTTTTTTTTTTTGTAAATATAGCCTTTGTGTTTCATTGTAAGATGTCTTTTGATATTGATTATTAATAAACTATGGTTTCTAAAGTTTTGTCTTTTGTTACGGTTTTATTCCATAAAAGATTCATCTGCGTTTATCAACTCACTAATTATGGTTTATTAAAGTTCACATAAGCGTTATGCATCTCTATGTCACATGTTTATTCAAATAAAAAGAAAAAATCCAAATTTTGCATATAGAAAAGTTTCTAATAATTTTAATTACCGATTTGGATTTTGGAACATTCCTTTTCATCAAAATTCTTATTTTAAATTTTGGTCAATTAACTCTAGGTTTTGGCGTAATATTTTAGAGTTGGCGCTTATTTCTAAAAGCTCAACATACCTAATGTTATAAGATTTTTATCATAAAATTCAAAAATTAGCATATCAAATAAAAGTTTATAATAATTATAACAATCTAGTAATCTGTACAAAATTGTTACTGTATACCAATTTCATCTTTATGATCATAAACATGTATTTTTTGAATTTTATAGATCTGTAGTTATAATTAATTAATAATGGATTGACTTGTTAATGGAAAACATTAGTTTCCTAATAAATAAAACGATAAAGTTAGGATTTATATATATAAACAAACTATAATTAATATATACTGGAAAGCTTCTTTAAATAACTTTTGTAAGTACGTGAGGTGATGGTATATGTAAAACAAGAAGGTATATATGTTTCCATCCATTCCTTCTTTGCTTCATACAACTTTCATTGTACGTTCCCATGGACAGACTTCCCGAACCCCTGCTCCTCGATATACTGAATCGACTTGAAGACTCAGCAGATGTAGCTCGCTGCAGAATCGCGTTTAAGGGTTTCAATAATGTATCTTCGGAACTTCGCTCAATCAATCTTCACTACAAAAAAGGAAAAAATTATTACAAGTCATTGTTCAAGTCAATTTTTGCTGGTACATTAGCGTGCCTCAATTCAGATTATAAGGTTACCCAATCCTATAAGTCTATCTTTCTTAATCTTATATCGAATATGAAAGTAGTTGAGTCCGTGTGTATCAGCCTCGCGCATCCGGTCAACGACGCATGGTACCGGACCACTACGCATGATGATCTCAGTGACGATGCTTTTGTTATGAAGTGGCTTCCTAGGGTAGCCATAGACCTGAAATCGCTTTCATTATCTAGTTTTGATAGTGTTAAGGCTTCAAATATTCTGATGCGGGTTTCTTCATATTGTAAGTTCAATTTATATGTGAATATGCACGGATTTATTCATGTTCTAACTAAACGATTAGTAGTTAATTATATTATATACATTATATATGAAAGGTAAAGACTTAAATATACATTATATATGAAATATATGTCCACAACGAGAGTTGAACCCTCAATGTATTGCTTGAGGCACACTTTAACAACTCACCAAGATACTGCTAGGCCAAAGGCCCCATTGGTGATTGTAATGTATGAGTGTATGACATGGCTAAGTAATATGTATAAAGTTGGTCACATGTATAACAAGATTGTGCTTTTTATGCAGGTCATAACCTTGTTGAATTAAAGGTGACACATGTTGCACGGCTTTCCCTGGACAATTTGAATACAATGCCAACGCTAACAAGTCTGACACTTGAAACTATTACGTTGGATGACTACACTTTTAGCAAGTTGATTACGTGTTTTCTTGATCTTCAAGTTCTTAACTTGATAGATATCACAGGACTCGAATTTCCTTCAATTTTCCACGTCAACATGAAAAGCTGTCACATGACCATATCACCCAAATCGGATGTGTCATATTCCATCAATCTAAACACACCCAACCTCGTCAGACTCAGATTTGAATCTACAAGACCCATAGAACTTAATGTTACAGCTCCCATGCTGTCTCACTTACATCTTCTCCTTGTTCATCCAGATCACAAATTACCAGTTATAATGTCTGAAAATCTGAAAACAGTTTGGCTGAATTCTAGACTCCTTGGAACCTTACTTGATGCATTCAAAATTACAGAATCAGTATATAAACTTACTTTGGATTCAGCGCAAAATTATAAAAACAATATATATATAGGATATGCCATATATAATGGATTCAGGGCTTTCTCAAACATGAGTTCTCTTTGTATGCAACCAACTTTGTGGACAAAGTTGGAAGAAGCTTTTAAGAGTAGGCCGCTCTGGGGCATGATACCAGATGGAAAGAAAGGACTGAAATCATTTAGTGCATATTTGTCCCTAGTTGACCCTTCATTGACTTTCGTATGTGTTGTTTGTTTGTTGGAAAAATTCATTGGCTTGTCGGAGGTCTCGTTTCTCATCCATCGAGAAGTTGTTGGTGATGTATCGAAAAGATTTATGTCTATCTGCATGGGTCGTTGGCCTGAATTAAAGTGGAGATGGGGAAGTTGGAGAGAAGGAATGGAAGATTCGATCATGGGTATCCATCAGAGTTAGCCATTTTATAATAAGTTTTCAGGTTTATTTAGACTACAACGTTATCTTTTTTTTAGAAAGGAAATTTAAACTATCTCACAATATGTATACCACACATTATCTCACATGTCCTAAGTAGAACTTGAACCACAACATTGGTTGGGGAGCTTCTCACACAACATGGGGTACCATATGTTGCAAAGTTGTTTCATGTTTTGTGTTTCGAATTTTACTTTCGATTTGTTCATGCAAGCGGATGTGGTCTGTGTTTGGGACATTTTTGAACCTATTTGTATGATTTGGTACTATGGTTTGTGGTCTTAACGTACTAGTTGACAATCTAAGTCAAGAACTTAATCATGTCGACTTTTATAATGTTATATACACATGAACTAGTTATAATACCCGTGCACGCACGATATTTTTTCTAAAATTTTTTAATTATTTACTTTTTTTTTTTCTTTCTATAATCTAGGCAAACTAATAGTTTAATCTTATGTTGAAATATTGACGATGGGTATTTGTATGTTTCATAGTTACTTTTTTTTTTTTTTTTTTTTTTTAATCTTGTATGCCAACAGTATTCCTCACAGAGAGTAAACACTGGTGCGTTTGGTTCGCAGTATGTTTTGAAAGGAATTGTAATCTGTCAAAGGAATTGTAATTTGAATGAATTGTAATTCAAAGAGTTGTAATGTGTTGTAATTGTAATGTGTATGAATTGTAATTGATGTTTTCTGTCACTGTGTTTGGTTGGATTTCAACGTAATTGTAATTCGAAAAATTTATAAAAATTCAAAAAATTTATAAAAATTCGAAAAAATTTAAAAAATTTCCAAAAATTTATAAAAATTTAAAAATCTAAAAATTTTATAAAATTCGAAAAATTTATAAAATTTTATAAAAATTTAAAAATTTGAATTTTTATAAAATTTTTTGTAAAATTTTTAAATTTTTAAATTTTTTGAATTTTTAAATTTTTAAATTTTTATAAATTTTTTATAAAATTTTTCGAATTTTATAAATTTTTTATAAAATTTTTAAATTTTTAAATTTTTATAAATCTTTGGAATTTTTTTAAATTTTTTCGAATTTTTATAAATTTTTTGAATTTTTATAAGTTTTTTGAATTTTTATAAATTTTTTGAATTTTTATAAATTTTTTATAAAATTTTTAAATTTTATAAATTTTTCGAATTTTATAAATTTTTTATAAAATTTTTAATTTTTTAAATTTTTTGAATTTTTATAAATTTTTTTGAATTTTTATAAATTTTTTCGAATTTTTGTAAATTTTTTCGAATTATTATTATAAAATTTTGAATTACAACGTAATTCAAAACTTTCCATCCAACATCCTATGTAATCTGAATTCCCTCCTTTGATGTAATTGTAATGTCTGAATTACAATTACAACGCAAACCAAACAGCCTACGTAATGTAATCTGAATTACAATTCCCTCCATTCTGTGAACCAAACAGCCTACGTAATGTAATCTGAATTACAATTACATCCAATTACGCCAGATTACGGCGAACCAAACGCCCCAACGTTTTCTGCAATAACGCATGTGATTGCACGTTAGCAATTATTTTTCAAGTGATACTTATATATGCATTTTTTGATTTACTGTCGTAACTCACGGAATTAACACAATCATTATTCCAACTACAACATGTGATCTGAAACATATTCACAAAGTTTTGGTATTTCAAATGTTTTGTGGCAATTTATTTTGATGTATGAAATTGTCCAGGCATTAAAAAGGGTTTTCTGTTTTTGTTGTAAATTTATACGGAGTGTATGTTATCCAATCTCCATAGAACTACCAGAAAGTTAAACTCAGCGTTGCAAGAAACATAGAATCAAAGTCAAGCCAACTTCCACAAGGTATCTGTTAGCATTTAAATTATATTAAAGTGATGGTCATTTATGTTAAATTAACTTTGTAAGCATGTGTGTCAATTGTAGGCAATAGACTAGTTCAAGAAGGCTTTGCGTTGGACTTTATTAGAATGTAATAGATAAGCCAATATATCTTGTAAAAGTTCAAGTCCAACACAAAACCCATCCAACCCAAGCAAAAGCCCATTAGGGCATCTCTCCTCACCTATAAATACAACACTCCCACCACATTAGAAGGTGTGAAATAGAGAGGGTAAGGTGGGAGTGTGTATTGCCTCATTGTATTCTTTCTTTTCTTTCTTTCCAAGCTAATATTACACGTTCCATTTCACTCTTTACTATGCCGCCTCTTATGATTCTATCTCTTCTTATTCCCCATCTAATCTTCTTTACTTCTTTATTATTTCTATTCTCTTCTTTATTACTCTTATCTCTTACTCTACTTCTTATTATTATTAAACGCAATCTATGGTCCCATCTTAGTTCTATTTATCTCATTTAACGCATACTGATTCTTGGTCTCTTTCTATTTCTTTTATACGAGTTCATATATATTTAGATTTAGTTGCTTGATAAAGTGATATATTTAGTCATATACAAGTGGTATCATTTGCCTTACATTGATCTAGGTATAGTTGTGTTTGTTTTGAGATTTACGTGGGTCTTTTATCAAAAAAGGTTGCAACTTTTTGTTTTTAACACATCTTATCGTGAGTTTTAAACAAAAAGGTTGAAGCTTTTTGTTGTTTCAAGTGATCTTGCGCAAAAAGGTTGTAATTTTTGCGTTTAAAGTGAGGCATAAAGGATAAGTTGGTGATTTTTGTTGTCTTGATCGTGTAAAAGTCTCTCCAAAGATCCCTCGTTCGAATCTACTTGCTACGGTTTACTTTTTATCATTTCTTGTACAAGAATTTGATAAAAAGGTGTTCTATATAGGAAAATATTGAATCTCTTGTAAAGATTTTCGATAAAGAGAGGGTTTCTCGAAATTGAACTGCGAAACAAAGAGGGTTTCTCGCATTTCATTTGCGACCAAAAAGAGGGTTTCTCGGATTTGCACTTTCTCGCATTTGCTACTGACTTTCGGAATTGACAAAGTTCTTCGCAATTCAGCTTAGTCTCGCAATTAGTTGTTGTCTCGCAATTGGTGACTTTCTTCGCAATTGGCCAATTTCTCGCAATTCATCAAAGTTTCGAAATTGGACGATCTCGCGCAATTGAACACAAGTTTCGCAATTGGTCTTTATCTCGCAATTGAGTCCCAGTTTCGCAATTGAGGCAGAATTCAGTAACTTTCAGAAAATGGCAGAACTAATCCCTCACAATTCACGCAGTTTTTGAGATCTTTTGAATATTGGCACTTTTGACCCTCGAATTGAACTAAACTTTTGCAACTTAAATAACTTTTATGAGTTCGATTACTATTGTAATTTCTACAACGTCAAGGATTACGGACTCGGTAGTTTCTCACTTTTATAAGTCTGAAACTACTTCGACACTTGGATATCTACCCTCTTGTATAAGAGTGTTAGATCATTTTATATAAATTATCAATTTATATAAATTAGATATTTCTATCTAAATTGAAATTTTACCATAATTTGTATAAATCTTGGTTAAATCTAAATTTCTATAGAAATTGAAATTTTATCTAAATTGTAATTTACATAACTTTTGTCGAAATTGTAAACTTATGATTTTGTCTAAATTATAGTCTAGTCAAATTTAGTAACTTTATTTAAATTGTTTCGTTTATCTAAATTGTAACTTCAACGATCATCAACAACAAAGAACCAATGCTTCACAACAACAACAAAGCTTAACCTTCAACAATCACAACACCTATTTCTTTGCAACGATCCTGAATCAACTGAATCAACTTTATCATACAACAACATCATCAATGGCAACTCAACAAGACAATATGGTAACTGATCTGGCACATGCTTTTGCATTAATCACCAAGGCATTAAACTTCAAACAACATAACAACAACCAATGGAATTCAACTTACACTGACAATACACAGTTATATATGGGTCAAGAAGGACAAATGGTTGAGGTTATCGGGAATCATCAAGGAAATGATATGGGTATTCAAATGGGGAATCAAATGAAATATGCAGGGCAGTATTCTGGAAACCAAATGGATCAGTTTGTGAATCAGAATGGGGTCAATCAAAATGAGAATTATTGTTTCCTGACTTCATCTGCAATCCATGGGAGTGATATAAGTAGAGATTGTAATGTCAATGCAATGACGAAAGTAGAAAAGCTCCAGTACATGTTGATGCTAGCAAAAAAGGACGATTCGGGAATACCATTGACTGATGATGAATATGACTTCATGGTTACAAATTATTCAACGAAAGTCACTGGCATCACCAACCTTATGGCTAATCATCAAGAAACAACATCATGCAGCGATTCTGACATTCCTCCTACTTATGACAAAGAACCACTCCATGAGACATCAAATCCAAGTAATGAGGTTAATCCGTTTGCTCATGAAAAGCCACATTCTGTGCCTCTCGAACCTACTTATGATACATATTTGGACACGCCAAGTTGTAGCAATATTAATTTGGCAACTCCAGATATGAATCCTAATGAACTTCAAGTTGCACAAAATGATGCTAATGATAAGGAAACCCGTACTTTATTTGAATCATTACTTAATAATTGTCGTATTGAGATTGAAAAGGTCAAAAAGATCAATAGCGATGTTAAGGCCGCTAATGAAAAATTGACCACTGAGCTTGAGAGATACAAGATGAACGAAAAAGCTTTTGAATTTAACCACAAACGTCAGTCAGAACTTGAAATTGGTTACAGAGATTTTATTTCAAGGGAGAAACATTTGCAAATCAAATACGATACTCTTGATGTTAAATTAAACATGCAAATTAAATCCTTAAAAGCGGAAATTTCTGATTTAACCAACCAACTTTCTAAACAAAAATCAACTTGTTCTAATCTTGAAAAAGAGAATAAAGAGTTGCAAGCAAAGTTTTCAAAACGAGAAGATGAACTTCTTGATGAAGTTCTTGACAAACAGGAAACTATTAAAAAGATGGAAGAATTGCTTGTAAAAACGGGTCATTCTACACAAACAATTAATTTGTTAATTAATGATCAAAACCCGATTTTACACACAAGGAAGAAATTGGCTCTCGGTTGTGAAAATCCTTGCTATCTCAAGAAAGCTCAGCAAAAACAGAATATGCTATATAATGGTAATCTTATAAATGATGTACATGATCCACCTGCTAGTTATAATTCGTCTGAAACGATTGAGCTTACGAAAGAGAGTTGAAACAAAATGCGACAATTGAACAGAGAAATCCAACCAATCGATTATAAAGAAGCTAACAAACTTGCTGGAGTTCATCTTGTTAAAAAAGAATCACCTTTGTTTTTCAAAAAACCAGTGGCTGTCTCAAAGTTCAAAGTTGTTTCAAAACATCTTTCTAACATCGAAAAAATGTACTCTAACAACACTTGCAACACAAGTGAAGCTAGAATACTTTTGGCTGATCTTAAAAGAAGAGTTGAAATGCTTCAAACTGTTGTGGCAACCAAATCAAAGGCTAAAGTTAACGATTGGTTTTCAAGTTTTCAAACTGAACAGCAAAAGATGTTCGAAACAAAAATTACTCCCATTGTAACTGCAATACATGCAAGAGTAATCCATGTTGAGAATGCAATTGTTAAAGAAGTAACTGAATTTGTCAAGGACCACACATCCTTGGTACTGGAAGCAAATGAAAACATTGAAAAAATCAAAGTTTTGGAAAAACAAAATGACGCACTCTCTGAAGAAGCTCTCTCGACCGATATTATGTCCATTATTTATCAAATATATTCTGTTGAAGATGATGAAAGACTTCGAGCTGAGACTTCCCAAATTGTTTCAAAATATGAAAATGCGTTTGCAAAGCTTGAAAAAGAAAATGTTACATATTTTAAACAACTTGATCGGAAAAAAGGAAGAATGCAAGTATGATAAATTATCGTATGAGCGGTCCTACAAAAACATGCAAGAACAAATTGATCTTTTGAAGTCTCAGCTTGAAAGTCAAAATAGGAAGAGTGAGGAAAATAAGTCTGCTAGACCAAAAATGTCCATTTCCACACCCTTGCCTAAGGAGAATGAGAACGGAAAAGGAAAAGCTGTTGTCGAAACATCAAATGTGATAGCACCTGATCTTTCTAGGATTAGTCCCACTACTGCGTCTGCCTCTACATCTCAAACACATAGGGCGTTAGACTTAAGTGCAAAAGCTAATCCAAAAGAGTCTAGGAATGCTACTACAAATTCAAAGGACAACAAGATGAATCCTAATGTGTGTGCCCCTAGGAATAGCTCATCAAGTGTGACCACAAAAAATGTTAAGGAATCTGTTGGTTCTAACGATATGGTCCACAATCCCTATCTAGAAAAAGCTAGGAAAAAGGCACAGATTCGAAAAGATGGAATTTTAGGAACACCAACCAGGGTGATGAATTCTACAACATTACAAAGCAATGCTAGTAGTAGTAAACCTCTACCTAGGATCATTCAACAAAAGACTAGGGATTGGCCTGTATCTAAGAGTAGTTGCGAAAAAGAAACTGTTAAACAAGTAGAATGCAACACTAAGAATTCCTCTTCGAACAAGAAACAAGCTTCAAATGACTGTAGTGGCAAAGTTTAGGTTGCTGTTTTGAACCAGAATGTTGAATTTGTCTGTCCTACATGTCAAAAATGTGTCTTTTCAGCTAATCATGATGCATGTGTGGCACAGTATATCAAGAAAGCAAATTTGCGTGCTAAGGCACAATCCATGGTATGTGCTTAAACACATACCTTTTCTTGACCAAAACCGGACCCAAATAGACCAAAAACTAACCAATTATGCCAAATATTTCGTGGTTTTGTGTTTATGATTGTGCAGGGATGGATATTGTAAATTAGGACAAAAATCAAGCAAAGACCGGGAAACCGAGCACGAGATATGGAAGTGTTATTTTTAGCCGATGTCGGGATGCAAAAAGTCAAAGTCAATCCTTGAAGAATCATCAAATGACAAATTGAGCCCTTGGATAATATTTTTGAGAATAGCAGAAAAAGACCCTAGAGTTTCAGATTTTACATCTTTGGCCCATGTACTTCATTTGCTAAATCCAAAATCCTAAAACAATAATCCTATCCGGATTTTATCAAACAACAAGGCCCAACTTTCATAAGCTAAAACCGATCTAAAGCATAAGCCCACGCAACCCAAGCCCATATCATTACCCGGACCACACCCAACCCTTAACAAACCCGGGTCAAACAAACCCACCACCCGGTCAATCCTTATTAACTACCGGTCAAACAACATATAAAATAACCTTACATTTACCCGCCCCCCAAATACTCACAAACCCAGAAAAATAACTATTACCTCAAGAACCCTAGTTACCCCGTACCCCAAAATTACCGAAAGTAAGGGCAAATCCGTACAATCAAGAGGGGTTCTAGAAGATGTCAGTGATGTCAGAAGCAAAAGAAGCACAAATGGGGCACGTGGCAGCTGCTTATTGGACCGAACACATCACATGAATTGATCCAAGGGTCGTGAGTTAATGGATGATGATTAGGGATGATCAGAGGGTTGGAAATGATTCAGAGAAAGCTCAAGCACACGTATTGCCAGCTTGGCAATCACCTCCTAGATCCTTCCACCTTCGGCTATAAATAGGAGGTCGATCTTCATGTATTGGGAGTTAGTTTTTATGTAGTGTTACTCTGTCAATTTTAAATTTGCTTTGTAGTTTTTAAATTTCTATTGTAACTTTTAAGATTTTATTAATGAAATTGTTATTTTAATTTTACTTTGATTCTGTTTTAATTGAGTTGTTTATCTGAATTTAGTTTATTTAAATTGTTATTAGTTTATTTCAAATCATTTCTAGCTTAATTCTATTTACCATTTCAACTTTTGTTAAACTCTCTTTTAAAATCCAAAAACATCCAAAAAAAATATTAGAAAATCAAAAAAATAATCTCAACATAGCTTCAACAAGCTATTTTCTCATCAGTAAAAGCACATTTAAGCTTAATAGCTTATTGTGAACTTTTAGTTTGTTCAAGTCTGTTGTTTCTCTCAAAAGTCAAAAAGTCAATATTCTGGTCAAACAGTCAACTCTGAAAGTCAACATAAGCTGAAAATCAGCTGTGATGAATAAGCTGATGGTTTAAGCTGAGTTTTGGGTTTTTATTGGCTTATTATAAGCCTGGGTTCAGTAGGTTAATCAGTTCATTTGATCTAGCAGTCAAATCAGTAAGTACCATTTTGCTCTTTCTAGTTTATTTAGGCCTTATAAGACCAGCTTATTTAGTAGCTCATTTATTCCTGTTTTTCTGCTTTTTATATTCAAAATAGCTTATACATCATAGTTCAATTTTAATTAGAATAGATCAGTTTAGTTTAGAGTTGGATTGCAAAGTTTGATATTGAAGGGGGTATTTGGTTTAGTGTCTGATAAGGGTTTTAAGCTATTGTACTGTTCCATTGCACTCTAGTTAAAGTTGATTAAGTTGAATTAAAGTATAATGAGCATAATTCAGTAGGTATTTAGAGGTTTTAGTTTATTAATAGGAACTTAGCCTATAGGGTGACTTTTGTGGTAAAAATTGCTTGAATAAGCTTCTGATTAAGCTGAGCTTAATTGTGGTTAACTTTTGGTGTTTTTAAGCTCCCTATAGTTGTTAAAGTAAGCTTGCAAGAGTAGGGTAAAATTGGTCTAGATTCGACAGAAGTTTAGTGCCAAAATCCTAGACTGCTGTCACAGAGTCTTTTTGTGCAGACCATTTCATTGAGCTGCTGACCTATGCTTATTTGTGGCTTTATCACTTAGGTATAGGTTCTGATTTGTGGTTTACAACTAGTTTTCATATCTAGCTCTTAGATCATTGTCTGGTATCACACTTTATAGCTTTTTAAGTTGCTTAATTTAGGCCTGCAAAACTTCATCATCATACTGCTCTGTCTGCATTTCTATATTCAGTCCCTAAACCTATCTGTTCTGTGCTCATTTTAAATAAGCAATTGTGTGTGACTTTTGGGCATTATTGGAAGTTAAGTTGTTTTTCATATGAGCTTTAAGCAGTAGCTACTGGTTTTCCAAATTAAAGCTCTGGTTAGCTTATAATTAAGCTGCAAAACTGCTTGTTTGAGCTCTGCTTCTTTCTTTTCATTGCTACTGATTCAGCAACTTTTCTGCTTAAAGCTTGTGCTTATTTGGTCATTTCCAATTGTTCTGAGCTTATAAAAGTCTGTTGCATTATCTCTGAGCTTTTTGTTATTTTTGGATAACTATTGCTTATTTTGAGCTTATTTCACAATTGCTTATTGAGCTGTTTTGCTTATTTGAGCTTATTCTGGGTCTGAGTTTATTTTTCTCAGACTACTTATTCAATTTTAGATTTACTCAAATTTTTCCAGATTTTTTCAAAGTGTTTTAATATTTTTAAATCATTTAAATAATTTTTATTAGTTTTTAATTCATAAAAAATTATTAAAAAGTCAAAAAAATATTTTTCTTTTTCCAAAAATTTTCTTTTATCAGTTTTAATATAGGAAAATTATTTTTATATTTTTAGGTTTTAAATTTTAGAAATTCACTTTTATTTACGTTTTATAATTCGTCGCGTAACGTTTTTAAATTACGGTTTTCATTTTTAGGTTCGTATGCTTAGTGTAATTGTACTTTTAGCTTAATTAGTTGTTTTCATTTAATATTTCATTGTTCGTAGTGTAAAATCACAAATCACCACTCTTTTACACTCATTCACCACACGTATTCGACAACGTCACGACAACTCGATATTCGACCTTCGTTGGGACACGACCCGGGGAAAACGCATACGTTGCCTTTTCCTTCGGAAAAATATAAAATATAACGAATCAAAAAAATGGCGCCGCTGCCGGGGAAGGCTTGAAAAGAGTTGGAGTTTCGCCATAGAATCGTGTTTTGAAGACCCTTCCTCGGAAGTTATTTGTTGTTGAAAAAAATAAAAAAATACAAAAATAAAATAAATAAAACACTTTTCCTAAAGTGTTTTCACCATTAATAATAAATCCTCGCTCTCGAGAGGGCGTTGTAAACCATTCCGAATAAACAACAAAAGAGATCGGAAAATTAAACGTTTCTCGGATTATTTCTTTGCTACAACCTATACACGGGGTTTAAGGAGGTCTTGACATTAAATTGCAGACCGAAGAGAGATCCATTCTTCTCTCCCGCCACGCTGCCCGTAGTTTTGAAAGAAACGAGTACGGTTGATCAACGATCACCAAAAAGATAATAAATCTCATTTTTCATTAAATATAAAAATCCAAAAATATTTTATTTTCAAAACTTGGTTTTCCTTTTTGATTTTGTGTTGTTTTTGGTGTATGCACACCCGATCTTCTACTTCTCACCCTCTTCTTTCACCACTATCAAATCCCGAGAGGATTATTCATCATAATCACCGTGTTTATTTCTCAACCGTTGAGGAAATGGCCGATGACCCAAACAATCAACACCCGCCGATGGGTGGTGAAAATCACATGCCAGCTCCCGATCTCCGAACGATGGAGGAGCTGTGCCAACCCACAATGCACGGACGTGGTGGCCCGATTGCCCCCGTCAATATCCAAGCCGCCGATTTTGGACTTAAGCACCATATGATTCAACAAGTCCAAAATTCGTGCCAATTCCATGGCTTGCCGGGTGATGATGCGAACAAGCATCTTGATAAATTTATCACCGTCACCCAAAGTATGAAACAAAATGGGGTCTCCGATGACGCCCTCCATCTATATCTCTTTCCTTATTCCTTGACGCATCATGCCACCGCTTGGTTTGATCGTCTTCCCAAGAACTCCATTCGTAGTTTCGATGAAATGGTTACAAAGTTCTTGGCGAAATATTTCCCACCGTCGATGGTGACGAAATTAAGGAATGAGATTAGCAATTTCCGTCAGCTTCCCGATGAATCATTATTTGAGGCATGGGAACGCTACAAGTTATCGATTGATCGGTTTCCGAACCACAATATGTTATTGGTCACTATTATAGATACTTTCTATAACGGTTTGACATTACGACACCGTGATACGATTAATGCTGCTGCCGGTGGTACGTTTATGAAACGTCGACCCGAAGAGTGCTATGATCTCATTGAAAACATGACCACCCACCATAATTTTTGGGATTCCTCTGCCGAGAGGAATGAGTCAACAAGATCTAGCACTGATTCTTCTACCTCCGAGATAGCCGCTCTTTCTAAACAAATGAATGATATGTCAACGGTTATCTTGAGAATGCATCAGACTATGAATCAAAACAACAACAATCAAGTGAATGTTGTTAATCATAGTTGTGAGACATGTGGTGGTCCACATCAGTATTTCGAGTGCCCAGCCGCCGGTGGCTACACTCAAGAAAACGTTTACGCTGCAACGGGAACCTTTAATCAGGGAGGTAACGGTTACCAACCCCAAGGTGACCGTAATTTGCTCAGCTACCGTTCTAACAACTTCCTCGGACCACCCGGTTTCCCACCAAATCAAAATCAGCAAGTGCAAAACCGCAATGTTCAAAATAACCAAAATCAAAATCGGGGCAATCAAGGTTATCAAAACCAAGGGAATTATAACCAAGCCCCGAATCAAGGAAATTTTCAAAACCAAGGAAATCAGAATCAGGGAAATTTTCAAAACAACAACCAAGGTTTTAATCAAAACACCCGAGGGGCAAATCTTAACAATAATCAAAATCAAGGATTTTTGCAAAACCAATCGCCCTCGGATGAGATTTTGAAACAACTTCTCCTTCAGAGTCAACAACAACAAAAATTTAACAAAAATCAGGAAGAAACAACTAGGTTTTTGATTAAGGAAATGACTGAAATGAAAAAATCTTTAAATGATCGACCCTCGGGTTCGGGTACTACTACTCTTCCAAGCAACACGATCGCCAACCCGAGGGGAGATGCTAAGGCGATCACTACAAGGAGCGGTGTTTCATATGATGGACCCACGGCTCTGGCTACCGCTTCTTCTCTACCTCCCAAGGTAGTCGTCCGTGAGACCGAGGTGACCAAGGACATGGAACCTCCTACTAACAACGGAGGAACCAACGACGTCCAACCTCCGGTCATCCATCCATCTAAACCGAAGAATGTTGAACCAAAAGAAATTCCCGTCAAAGAAAACCTTCCGTATCCTTCGAGAATGAAAGATCAAAAGCTCCGTGAGAAAGCTTCGAGTCAAATGGAAAAATTCTTTCAAATATTCCAAGAATTACATTTTGACATAAGCTTCGCGGATGCTTTGCTCCTGATGCCTAAATTCATTTCTACCCTCAAAAGTTTGTTGAGCAATAAGGAAAAATTATTTGAAATGACAAAAACTCCAGTGAACGAAAACTGCTCAGCGGCAATTCTCAAAAAGCTTCCAGAAAAGCTTGGAGATCCCGGAAAATTTCTCATCCCATGTGAATTTCCGGGAATGGTTGAATGCCACGCCTTGGCCGATCTTGGTGCGAGCATCAACCTAATGCCGTTGTCAGTTTGGAAAAAATTGTCTCTACCCGATCTCACCCCCACTTGCATGACCCTCGAGCTTGCGGATTGGTCCATAACCCTTCCTAAAGGTGTAGCCGAGGATGTCTTTGTAAAGGTCGGGAAGTTCCATTTTCCAGCGGATTTTGTGGTAGTTGATTTTGACGCCGACCCCCGGGTTCCTCTTATTCTCGGAAGATCATTCTTGAGGACCGGGCGTGCTTTGATCGATGTCTATGGTGAAGAAATTACTTTGCGGGTCGATAAGGAAAAAGTTACGTTCAATATTAATCCGAACTCGAAACCTCAAACCGACAAATGCAATGTCGCTACGGTTGATCAAAAGTCCGATCCCGTAATTGCTCCTAAAAGAGTTGATCCAAACCTTTCAAAATTCACGGTCAAGAGTATGTCAGAAAAACGTGCTGAGCTCAAGGCCATGAAAATCAATCCTGGATCGAGTAAATGGTTTGAGTGTTGTGCTGCAAATACTAAGAGTGTTCTTGACGACGATGATGAAGATGAAACGGAGACTACAACGGAAGCGGTGGAAATTGCTAGCTCTAAGAGCACACCACTTGTCCCACCTCCAGAACAAGTTTATCACATCGAGATTCTTAATTCCGACTCTTCCCATCCTTCTTCTCCAATTGAAGAAAATGTTATCTCTAGGGAAGAGGTCGAGGTGTTCTTTGAAAAACTCCAATTTCTCTGGAAATTGTTGACACTGACAGTGATCCGGGGAAGATGATTCAGTAAAAATAATTGATGAACCGTCCCTTTCCCTTCCCCCGAAGGAAGTTTATGAAGAAGTTAATTTTGAAAAGAAGCCGTCAGATCCTTTAGAGCTCGAGCTCGAGGATGCTTGTATCGACTATGAAAGTTTTACGTTTGACACGGCTAGTGGCAGTCCCACTTCTGATCTCAATCTTACTATCCCATCTTTTGAAACATTCCTCTTTGATATTGATCATTCGGAGGAGACGAGTAGTGGCAGTACCACTTCTCATGCTCATATCTCTCCTCCCGAATATGAATCATTTCATTTTGATATGAATGATCTTTATCTCGACAAGTTCTCCGATGAACTTTCTTTCTTTCTATCTCCTCCGGAATATGATAAATTCTATTTTGATCTGGAGGAAGATACTAGTCTGGGGGGAGGTGTACCTTCTCATGAAGATTTAATCCCGACCCTCCCGCCCGAGACTTTTGACAAAATTTCTGCTGATGATGAAGAGCTTATTATGATCATCATCAAAATCTTTATGCTCTTCATCACTTATACTGTGGCTTCTCCCATCCTTCACTCCGTTGGGAGTGAGGATACCATCTTTGACCCCGGTATTACCATTTCTGGTTATTCTTTCTAAAAATACCGCGGGTATCTCATCGGAGTGGAACTTTCATATGTTTCAGTGTTTATCCAAACATCTTGAACGAAAGTCCGATGGAGATTATCTTTTCCACTTGCTCCCCCAAGGACAATTAAATTCGGGGTCGAGTCAAGCTCATGTGACTCGGTTACCAAAAACAAGCGCTTCGTGGGAGGCACCCCATGTTTATCCATCTATCCTCTTATCTTATTTCTAATAAAGCATGAAGAGGTCTCCTCTTCCATATCTTGTGTTTCGTGTTTTCTGTGGTATGTCCAGGATTGCTCGATAATGAAGACTCTCGTGCTCGTGGTTGCTTCTCTCCACTCGAGTTTCATCATTCGTTGCTTATCCAATATCCTAAATCTTATCGTTTTACATCTATCTTTTGGCATAATTAATAAACGGCCTTAGATTTATGTAGGAGAACCCTTACCTTTAAGACATTGAGGACAATGTATCGTTTTAGTCTGGGGGGGGGGGGGTAATCTGTCGATTCGATTTTTGCCTTGCATTTTTGCCGTTTTCTCACGCAAACCCGTTTTTCCTTCAAAATTGAAAAAATCCAAAAAATGAGAAAATTTTAAAAATTTTTGAAAAAATATAATAAATTTTGACATTTTGTTGATTTTCCACTGGAGAGAGTAGGAATAAAATTCTGACTTGACCGGGCGTGTTGAGCCCTAGCTTGTTCCCTTAACCATTTATAATCTATAAGCTCATGCTAGTCTTTTACACAAGGAGCTATAAAACGCGAATTCTTTTTAAGAGTTTGCAAGTTCCCGTATTTGACTTTATATATGCATGGCTTGATTATTCGGCTAAGCATTCGCGGATCTTATTATTTAAGATTTTAAATTTGCGAAGAACGAGAAATGATAGAGTTGTTTATAAGTTAGATTGCTAAACGTGGAGTAGTTGGATCTCTTTAGAGCTCATCAAAGTTACTTGTGGCTTTTTGTTCCCATAAGCTTGTTTCACTAAAAAAAAAGTAGAAATCTAGGAATAATTAAAGGTATTTTGGTTTTGGCGATAATTAGTTTTTATTTCTTCCTTAAGAGAATTCTTGCTTATGAAAGTTGGGTACACATCAAGGTACTGTCAGTGTTAAGGTGTAATAGACTATTCCATCTTGCCGGCTCACAACCGATGTTGGGATTGTTATAAAAGCCGTAGGACTTGGGGTTTGGCAACACAAATAATTAATGAATAAAATAATAATAATAATCCAAAGCCATAAAAAGTTTTCTACATCTTGCCGGTTCGCAGCCGATGTTGTAGACTTCTAATAAAGGCAGAGGAAAAATTCCAAGGTCATAATAGACTATCACATCTTGCCGGTTCGCAGCCGATGTTGTGATTGTTATAAAGGGCTAAGGATTAAATACGTTAACGTGCTTAATAATGTTTAAAAATGCCAAACTTCGACTCCGGGGGTATCCTAATAAAGGCTTCTGTCTCTGGACTCGTAGATGAGTTGTTTCGGTCGCAAATAAAAGGGATATCCTCAAAATCGTGTTAAATCAGAGACCTTGATGTGGACCTCATTTTTGTATGCAACGGATTTCGCGGGAAGGTTTGGAATCTACTTAGCATCTAAACTAGGTATCTTTATTGGCTTAAAAATTATCGAAACGAGAATTTGAAGAAATTCATTTCTCACCAAAAATAAAATAAATAGAGGAAAATAGAAATTTGGGAACAAGAAGTAATCCACAATTAGCTTTTATGAGTAGTGTTGGCACTCTAACTTGTAAATGATAATGATTTATTTTTTAAGCTTAGTTTGGGGGCTCGTGAAAAATCAGGAACGACGAATTTTATCCGTATGGTCACTTCTTTATGAGTCGTGTTTCCTACTCGAAGACCCTAAAAATTATCGATAGATAATGATTGTCAACAAAACCGTCACTAGATTATGAGAAAATACAAAAATAGAATAAAAGGAAAAATGGGGAGTTTTTAGAACTTAAGATTTCTTGATCTCTTTTGAAAATTTTGCTACTTCTCAAAGTTAGTAAAAAGAGATTGGAAATTTTTGGTTTCAAAAACGTGTTTTTATAACATTGCATGAGGACATTGCAATAGCTTAGTCTGGGGGAATTTGGTATGTGCTTAAACACATACCTTTTCTTGACCAAAACCGGACCCAAATAGACCAAAAACTAACCAATTATGCCAAATATTTCGTGTTTTTGTGTTTATGATTGTGCAGGGATGGATATTGTAAATTAGGACAAAAATCAAGCAAAGACCGGGAAACCGAGCACGAGATATGGAAGTGTTATTTTTAGCCGATGTCGGGATGCAAAAAGTCAAAGTCAACCCTTGAAGAATCATCAAATGACAAATTGAGCCCTTGGATAATATTTTTGAGAATAGCAGAAAAAGACCCTAGAGTTTCAGATTTTACATCTTTGGCCCTTGTACTTCATTTGCTAAATCCAAAATCCTAAAACAATAATCCTATCCGGATTTTATCCAACAACAAGGCCCAACTTTCATAAGCTAAAACCGATCTAAAGCATAAGCCTACGCAACCCAAGCCCATATCATTACCCGGACCACACCCAACCCTTAACAAACCCGGGTCAAACAAACCCACCACCCGGTCAATCCTTATTAACTATCGGTCAAACAACATATAAAATAACCTTACATTTACCCGCCCCCAAATACTCACAAACCCAGAAAAATAACTATTACCTCAAGAACCCTAGTTACCCCGTACCCCAAAATTACCGAAAGTAAGGGCAAATCCGTACAATCAAGAGGGGTTCTAGAAGATGTCAGTGATGTCAGAAGCAAAAGAAGCACAAATGGGGCACGTGGCAGCTGCTTATTGGACCGAACACATCACATGAATTGATCCAAGGGTCGTGAGTTAATGGATGATGATTAGGGATGATCAGAGGGTTGGAAATGATTCAGAGAAAGCTCAAGCACACGTATTGCCAGCTTGGCAATCACCTCCTAGATCCTTCCACCTTCGGCTATAAATAGGAGGTCGATCTTCATGTATTGGGAGTTAGTTTTTATGTAGTGTTACTCTGTCAATTTTAAATTTGCTTTGTAGTTTTTAAATTTCTATTGTAACTTTTAAGATTTTATTAATGAAATTGTTATTTTAATTTTACTTTGATTCTGTTTTAATTGAGTTGTTTATCTGAATTTAGTTTATTTAAATTGTTATTAGTTTATTTCAAATCATTTCTAGCTTAATTCTATTTAGCATTTCAACTTTTGTTAAACTCTCTTTTAAAATCCAAAAACATCCAAAAAAAATATTAGAAAATCAAAAAAATAATCTCAACATAGCTTCAACAAGCTATTTTCTCATCAGTAAAAGCTCATTTAAGCTTAATAGCTTATTGTGAACTTTTAGTTTGTTCAAGTCTGTTGTTTCTCTCAAAAGTCAAAAAGTCAATATTCTAGTCAAACAGTCAACTCTGAAAGTCAACATAAGCTGAAAATCAGCTGTGGTGAATAAGCTGATGGTTTAAGCTGAGTTTTGGGTTATTATTGGCTTATTATAAGCCTGGGTTCAGTAGGTTAATCAGTTCATTTGATCTAGCAGTCAAATCAGTAAGTACCATTTTGCTCTTTCTAGTTTATTTAGGCCTTATAAGACCAGCTTATTTAGTAGCTCATTTATTCCTGTTTTTCTGCTTTTTATATTCAAAATAGCTTATACATCATAGTTCAATTTTAATTAGAATAGATCAGTTTAGTTTAGAGTTGGATTGCAAAGTTTGATATTGAAGGGGGTGTTTGGTTTAGTGTCTGATAAGGGTTTTAAGCTATTGTACTGTTCCATTGCACTCTAGTTAAAGTTGATTAAGTTGAATTAAAGTATAATGAGCATAATTCAGTAGGTATTTAGAGGTTTTAGTTTATTAATAGGAACTTAGCCTATAGGGTGACTTTTGTGGTAAAAATTGCTTGAATAAGCTTCTGATTAAGCTGAGCTTAATTGTGGTTAACTTTTGGTGTTTTTAAGCTCCCTATAGTTGTTGAAGTAAGCTTGCAAGAGTAGGGTAAAATTGGTCTAGATTCGACAGAAGTTTAGTGCCAAAATCCTAGACTGCTGTCACAGAGTCTTTTTGTGCAGACCATTTCATTGAGCTGCTGACCTATGCTTATTTGTGGCTTTATCACTTAGTTATAGGTTCTGATTTGTGGTTTACAACTAGTTTTCATATCTAGCTCTTAGATCATTGTCTGGTATCACACTTTATAGCTTTTTAAGTTGCTTAATTTAGGCCTGCAAAACTTCATCATCATACTACTCTGTCTGCATTTCTATATTCAGTCCCTAAACCTATCTGTTCTGTGCTTATTTTAAATAAGCAATTGTGTGTGACTTTTGGGCATTATTGGAAGCTAAGTTGTTTGTCATATGAGCTTTAAGCAGTAGCTACTGGTTTTCCAAATTAAAGCTCTGGTTAGCTTATAATTAAGCTGCAAAACTGCTTGTTTGAGCTCTGCTTCTTTCTTTTCATTGCTACTGATTCAACAACTTTTCTGCTTAAAGCTTGTGCTTATTTGGTCATTTCCAATTGTTCTGAGCTTATAAAAGTATGTTGCATTATCTCTGAGCTTTTTGTTATTTTTGGATAACTATTGCTTATTTTGAGCTTATTTCACAATTGCTTATTGAGCTGTTTTGCTTATTTGAGCTTATTCTGGGCCTGAGCTTATTTTTCTCAGATTACTTATTCAATTTTAGATTTACTCAAATTTTTCCAGGTTTTTCCAAAGTGTTTTAATATTTTTAAATCATTTAAATAGTTTTTATTAGTTTTTAATTCAAAAAAAATTATTAAAAAGTCAAAAAAATATTTTTCTTTTTTCAAAAATTTTCTTTTATCAGTTTTAATATAGGAAAATTATTTTTATATTTTTAGGTTTTAAATTTTAGAAATTCACTTTTATTTACGTTTTATAATTCGTCGCGTAACGTTTTTAAATTACGGTTTTCATTTTTAGGTTCTTATGCTTAGTGTAATTGTACTTTTAGCTTGATTAGTTGTTTTCATTTAATATTTCATTGTTCGTAGTGTAAAATCACAAATCACCACTCTTTTACACTCATTCACCACACGTATTCGACAACGTCACGACAACTCGATATTCGACCTTCGTTGGGACACGACCCGGGGAAAACGCATATGTTGCCTTTTTCTTCGGAAAAATATAAAATAGACGAATCAATCCACTAAGACTAATAGAAACAAACCCATTGATAAGAAGCAAAAGGATAAGAAACCTACTAGGTGGATCTCTACAGGACGTAGTTTTTCCAAAAATGAGACTTCCGCTGCATCTGATGAGGAAACAACTCCTAGATCTTGCCTTAGGTGGATTCCCACGGGAAAAGTTTTTAACACAGTTGGTCTTAGATAGATTCCCACAGGAAAGATTCTTGATAGCTACACCAAGACAAATAATAGTGAAAATCATCAGGACAGGGATGAAGAAACCACTACAACCGTTGATAGTGAACACCATAAGAGTGATGATTCATGTTCTACTAACACTGTTATTTGTGAATATTCTTCATCTTTGGTTGCAGGTGACTCAACTATCTCAGAACGCAGTTCATCAGAGGGTTCTAATTCTGTAAATTCTTCAAAATCATTCTCTCTATCTTCCATTTTTGATTTTCCATTTCTTTTATAAAATCAAAAACAAAATACAAAATTTGAAAAACCAACAAAAGCAAAATATAAAAATAGAAAATTCTCAAAAAAGACAAAAACAATATAAAATATAAAAATCCAAAAATATTCTTCTCACGACATGTCTCTCGTATAATCGATATTCTGAACGTACCTAGAAATATCATTTAACAATGATACGGGCATGTTCAGATGCTTGAGCGAGAGTTCATTTAAATGTTTTCAAAACATGTCGTTTCTTAAAATTTCTTTTTAATGGCTTCGGAACAACTCAGTTTCGGACCCGAGCTTAATTTGATGGCTTCTGGACACATCAGTTCAGGACCCGTGCTTTAAAGAAAGGAAAGTGCTTAATCAAAACTTTCAAGCACTTATCCTAAAAACATTATGGCTTGTAAGTATTTCAGCTTACAACCCGGGCTTCAACATTATGGCTTATGCACACATAACAGTGCATAACCCGTTTTTCAAAGAAAGGACCATGTTGTACACTTTATTGCAACAATCCTAAAAGAAAAGAAGTTTTTACGCAAAGTTTATCAAAACAAACTTCTTAATCTTAAGCAAAATTTTATTCAAAATTTATCAAAAGGTTTTTCAAAACTTTTCAAAAATTTTGCTTAAGATTTTCAAATCTTTACTCCCCAATTCGCTCCAAAGTTTAAAAATATCAAAACCAATGCAAGTTTTGAGGGGGAGTATTTCAAAATCAAATATGTTCCAAAAGTTCATGCAAATTCGTTTCTCCCTATTAGCTTTCCAAAATCAAAGATTTTAATCAATCGGTATCAAAAATACCATTGAAATGCTATTTTTGAGGGGGAGAAATGTGATCAAAACGTTTCAAGAGGGTTGCCTCCCAAGAAGCGCTTGTTTTTGTTAGAGTCACGAGCTTGACTCCACCCTTATTTACTAGGCAATAGGGTGTTTTTCCCCCCACTTGCGGTCAAGTGCGGGTGATAGTAGCAATAAGCACCATAACGGTGTAAATTTGCTACTAGAGATGGATAGAATATGTAAAGATAATACCTTGGCAATATGTGTACTTCGTTCATTACCTTACCCGGTTTGGTTGTTAAATTGGATGACATGAACATTACATGTGAGAGAGTAGTATGTTGAGAATCAATGAATCTCCCTTCTTCTTCGTTTGTTCTATTGATAGTAAGGCATCCCTTGACTTCCATAAAAGATGAGAAAGGGTCTTTGGCGAGTAAAAGTTCGGGTTCCTCCATATCCTTCATAGGATTGAAATCATCCTCTTCAATCATGGTCGTGTCCATCAGCTCATCCTTGAATTCTTTCTCGAGCTCCACCAAAAATGGGTTGATAACAGGTGCTTTATATTCATCATTAGTTGGTGTAGTAAATTCCACCTCATCATTCTTTCGTTTTGCAACCTGTTTAGGAAAACTAGCAAGATTATTAGTAACGGGATTAATAATATTAAATAAATTAGTACCACTTTTTGTTGTAAGTGACTCCAATTCATCTTGTGAGTCTCCATCTTCAACTAGTGGTCTTGCAATTTCATCTTTATCCCGAATAGCCGCCTCAAATAAGTCATCCCACATTTCTTCAAAATCCTTTGTGGGGTCATAATCTGGCTCATTTGTTCCACGCATGAATATTTCATTTTGTTGTGGCAATTGCGGTATGGCATCGTACACAATACAATCAAAACTTTCAATATTAGAATACTCATTATCTTCATCCGATGGAATATCATCATGGTGTTTTTGATATGATGAGAATATATTTTCCAACTCGGGTGAAAAATCACAAGTAATAGCACCATACACCATTGTTCCACATTCATCTTCATTTTCATCATAAGAACCCCGAAATTCGTCTGACTTTGGGGTATTTATAGTTTCTGTCTGAGGGCTAGATGCGGCGCATAGGATAAGTAGATGCGGCGCATTGACTTAACTTCGCGTAGGGTCCAAGATTAATATATTCAGGAATATTCGTACACCGCCAGAAGATGCGGCGTATCTCCATTTCTCTATGCGGCACATGTCCTTTGCCGTCTTGGATTATATCTTGTGAAATCTTGATAGTGATGCGCCGTATGTAATAAGTATATTGCGGCGTATCTGGAGCAGAATGATCTTGATCTTGTACATTTCAGTAGACTCTTAACTTCTTGCTTGTTTTGCTCCATAATTAGTCCAAAATCGCCAAGTTTCACATAGTACTTGTTTTTACCTGAGAATTACAAAAGTAAACATTAACGTATCAATTCTCACAGATAATATAATAAAACAAGTCAAATAAATAGGATAAATGATGATAATAAAATGTACTTATTTGAGTTCATCAAATATCCCCCCACTTGAACTTTACTTGTCCCCAAGTAAACCTTAGAATAAATCTTATGAAAATGTATCCTAAAAGATATTAGGATTTATTTTTATATTTAAGCATGTATTCATTTTGTCATAATCACACAACCAAACACTTAACGAATTAGAAATAAAATAAAATATTTTGATAAAAGCAAATCTAATCGTTTAACTGTCCAGTCGTGACGAATATTCTATCATAAGCTTGGCAAGTATACGCATCTCCCCCACTAAAGCCAAGGAATAACAAGTCTAAAGCGGTAAAAAGGGTTTGTTGGTTAAGGGTTAATCATTCTTCTTAATCTCTATCGATCTCAAATTCCAGAAAAGGCGACAAAATCACAAATACATGATCGAATCCACGAACACGATACTTGCAATTGCTCAAATCCTTAACTCGAATAGGCTAAAGATAGGACCAAGTAATCTTTACCAATAATATTATATCAAAAAGGGCGACAAAATCATAAATACATAGCCGAATCCACGACTACGATACTTAAGATTGCTCAAATCCCTAATCTCAATAAATCAAAGGTTTGGATAAAGAATAATATAGGGTATGGATAATATTTGGGATACAAATTGGTGTAAAATGAAAAATAAACAAAACAGATAAATTAAAATCCTAAGTTTGGTAAATCGCTATCCCAACCATCCCATGAATAAGACTCATATCATTGAATAACTCACGCTTTAACACTTGAAACACACGCTTTAGGTAGACACGAATTATACTCAACAAGATCTCAATCAAAGAATAACCTTAGTTGGCGTTCCCATAACGGCCAACTCCCATTCAATCCATAAATATAATATACAACAAATAGTGGTGATATCGACCACTTAATACAAAACTTTACATAAGTTGGTTAAAATAAACTTCCAACTTTTCTTTCTTTTTCTTTTCTCATTTTTTCGAATTTTTTCTTTTTTTTTTTTTTTTTTTTTTTTTAAACTTTAAACATAAACATAGATGTGTAAAATTTCACCACATCACTATAACGATAACTCTGGATAATTTTCCCATACTTTTCATGACTTCAGAAATAACGGTAATAGTGAAAGTAGTAAACACACGAAAAATAAACTCAAAGATATACAATATTTACTTTCACTCCAATTGCATTGTGCAATTTCCCGACCTAACCATAGATAATGAATTACGCACGTGAACACAGGTAATGTAAGGAAACACACTTTGCCTAAAGCAATTAACCAACCACGGATTTTAATCTACAGGGTAGGCTAAGGTGTAAGGGTGTAACGAAACATTATAACAAAGGTGTAAGAAACGAAAGGAATGGCTCTGAGTGTTTTTCTAGGGGTATCTTACTCTAAAAATGAGAGTAAACAAAGGGTTTATACGGGGGTTAACTAACCAGTGTAGTTAGTTAATAACACAAAACATATAATAGGCTTTTTGGGTGTAATCCTAGAAATTTACCTTGTTAGACAAGTCACTCCAATTATATCAATAATACTCATTATGGTGGTCTCGAATAGTATACAAGCCAAGTTCTAAAGTTTACAAGTCACCGGCACACTCATAGATTTGTGAATTTTGATAAGTTCACAATTTTTGAAAATAAAATTATGTGTGCGGCTATGCAACTTAGATTAAACAAAAACATGCTAAAAAAAATTAAATTTTGATAATTAAGCATAGATTAAAGAATATTTTTGAAAATTTAGGACAAGTAACGTTCTAATTCTCCATCCCCCCACTTAAGTTAAACAACGTCCTCGTTGTTTGTATTTAAAATTAAAAACAAGAGATAGAAAGAATTAGAACGGAGAACTCCCCTGAGATTTGCTCGGTATGATCTTCCAATGTAAACGTGCAAGCGTATATAATGCGGGAGTCCATCAACCTCTTCAATTGTCCAGACCTGTAAAAATATAGAGACCACAGAAAAAGAATCTCGAGAGCATCTTGTTAATCATTGGTTAGGAAAATAAAAATACGGGAAATTACAGGCCAGAGTGTCGATGCGCCGTATCCATGGAATATTGGATACGCCGCATCAACTTCCTGTAACTAATACGCCGCATCCACTAAAAGTGCATGCGCCGTATTGACCAATCTGACAGAATACGAAAATAAAAATAAACTAAAAACAAAATAAAAGACAAGCATGGGTTGCCTCCCAAGAAGCGCTTGTTTTTGTTAGAGTCACGAGCTTGACTCCACCCTTATTTACTAGGCAATAGGGTGTTTTTTCCCCCCCACTTGCGGTCAAGTGCGGGTGATAGTAGCAATAAGCACCATAACGGTGTAAATTTGCTACTAGAGATGGATAGAATATGTAAAGATAATACCTTGGCAATATGTGTACTTCGTTCATTACCTTACCCAGTTTGGTTGTTAAATTGGATGACATGAACATTACATGTGAGAGAGTAGTATGTTGAGGATCAATGAATCTCCCTTCTTCTTCGTTTGTTCTATTGGTAGTAAGGCGTCCCTTGACTTCCATAAAAGACGAGAAAGGGTCTTTGGCGAGTAAAAGTTCGGGTTCCTTTATATCCTTCATAGGATTGAAATCATCCTCTTCAATCATGGTCATGTCCATCAGCTCATCCTTGAATTCTTTCTCGAGCTCCACCAAAAATGGGTTGATAACAGGTGCTTTATATTCATCATTAGTTGGTGTAGTAAATTCCACCTCATCATTCTTTCGTTTTGCAACCTGTTTAGGAAAACTAGCAAGATTATTAGTAACGGGATTAATAATATTAAATAAATTAGTACCACTTTTTGTTGTAAGTGACTCCAATTCATCTTGTGAGTCTCCATCTTCAACTAGTGGTCTTGCAATTTCATCTTTATCCCGAATAGCCGCCTCAAATAAGTCATCCCACATTTCTTCAAAATCCTTTGTGGGGTCATAATCTGGCTCATTTGTTCCACGCATGAATATTTCATTTTGTTGTGGCAATTGCGGTATGGCATCGTACACAATACAATCAAAACTTTCAATATTAGAATACTCATTATCTTCATCCGATGGAATATCATCATGGTGTTTTTGATATGATGAGAATATATTTTCCAACTCGGGTGAAAAATCACAAGTAATAGCACCATACACCATTGTTCCACATTCATCTTCATTTTTATCATAAGCACTTTCGGATGAATAAGCTTCTTTGTAAACAATTGCCGGATTTTCATTCAAATCAAACACTTGTGACTCTTCTTCATCTTGGGCAACTTCCGGAGAAATAAAATCATCAATAACTATTGCCGAAAACCTAATTGCACCAAAATCGTATGATTCTTCTTCATCATCATCATTGGATAAAGTCCAAGTGTGTCGAAATGGCAATGTCTTTCTTTCTTTCCCTGACTCTTCCTGCTTTGATAATAAGTACTCTTCCATCGTGGGTTCTTTATCATTGATGACTTGTGCACCATATCTTGCTCTTTCCCAATCGTAAACCTTTTTATTGCTCAAGGATCTTTCATTGTTAAGCCTAAGATATTCTTCCATAGTTATGTCCGGATTGTCCATCATCATTATTACTTGAAAGATAAACAACCAAGAACAGCAGTAACCGAAACAAAAACAATAAAAACTAAAACGAAAAATAAAAATTAAATAAACAAAAATAAAGAAAAACGATAAAAAAAAATTGGTCACAGAACGTCAATACGCCGTATACAATTGACCTGTATACGCCGTATTGATATAAGACAGATACGCCGCATCCACAGACAAGGATACGCCGTATTGCCTTTCTGAGACAGAAACACAGAAACAAATAAAACTAACTAAACTAAAATACCAATAAATCAAATTAAAACAATCACTCCCCGGCAGCGGCGCCAAAAACTTGATGCGCGTGTGTAGTGCTCTAATTTTTATACCCACGGTATGTCGTTGTGGTTTTAGCAGTATTCAAGTTTTAAATTTATATTTAGCCGACTTATCAATAACACACACTTTAACGAGCAGTGTACCCGGTCAGTATGAATATAATGGTAAGTAGAGTGTCGATCACTAAGAGTGGAACGTATTATCTAGTTATTCTAATCAGTATTTTAATATCTTAAGTTAGCTATACAACCTAATCTAACGCAAGGGGGTTCAGCCTGAGAGACTGGCACGGTTTGGTTATGATTAAATAATAAACTAAACTAATAGGCACGAATCAGCGATTAGCACACACGTAAACAGATAGATACTTGAGACAATAAGAAGACCTGTCCTGATAGTTAAGTAGCTTGTCACTTGTTTTATTGCTAGTTTTATATGAAGTGTATGTAATTAACCCTTTCTCGTTGGCTCTAATCTTATCGGCGAGTAAACCCTTAATGATTACTTATGTCTATCCTACTTACCTTTCTTCCTACTTTTCTACAGACGATAGAATGCATAGGCGATAGAATAAATAGGCGAGGACAGAGGCATGGCGACCCGATCAATGCTCAGCTAGACACAGAAGTTATCAATGCACTAATAAAAGTCACCAAAGACATCAACATATAAACTTTAATTAATGGGAAAGCAATTTTAAGGGGTCCCATGGTTTTCCTTAGTCACATGGAATCGGCCCATCAATCCTGATGAATTAAAGTGTACTAATACAATAAAATAAAACTACTTAATGAATTGAATACATGCAGGACCTTCTTACATGTAACACCCCAACCCGACAAGGGCAAAGGTGTCACAGATACGGATTCTTATCAGAACAAACACAAGCATATGACATAAATAATACAATAGGATTCCAAGGGTTACAAACAAAAATATGATATTACAAGGCTACAATGAGATATACAATAATCACTAAGTCTGAATATAACTCTTCTAATCATCTCCAATCCAATTTAACTAGCAAGGTCTTCTAAGTCCAAGGTCCTCTCTAATAACAACCCAGCTTTCAACTAAAACCTGCCGTACACGAAAAGAAAACGTACGGCTGAGCTTACAAAGCCCAGTGAACAGATATATAATAAACGGAAACGAAAGCAAACAGAGATGGAAGTAAACGGGAAAAGAACAGATATAGCATAATGAAATAGATAAGTAAAGGTACAGAGAGAGAGAGAGAGTAAAGGTTTAGGACAGTAATCCACCACGAGCCCAGAAACATATCATATCAAATCAGATACCAGGGTGTATGGAGGGGTGACCTCAGCATACCAAGACAGGGTTGAGGGGATACCTCCAGGGTTGGAGTTGCAAGCTCCCAGGGTTGTGAAAGGCATGTATTGCACACAGTACCAGTCACCAGACATACCAGATATATCAGAACCAGAACAAGACTAGGATGCATCCATTCGCCCCCCAAGAATAGATAATATTGGCCATAATAACAGGAGTGTGCACATATCAGAATCAAGATGGGGACGGTGTAACCAAATCACTAGGGCTACACACTAGTCATGCCAGTGGTGCATCACAGACACGGCCATGTTACCTTCATGGCTAGGGTCACAAATTTGGCTCGGGTATCAAACTGGGATCAAGGGTCACATGTCAAAGGTTCACATCATAATCAGGTTGTCATATCAGAAGGTTCAACATCCGCAGGTCAATATCAGCAGATCAATATCAGGTGGTCAATAATCAGCAGGTCAGTAATCCAGGATTCCATAGTAACAGTTCATTTAAAAAGGGTTTCTAATTAAGAGTCCATTTAAAACAATCTTTCAAAATGGTTTCTCATGCAGATAGTCTTTTAAAATAGTTTTCATACAAGTTAGTAAATCCCAATCAAAAGAGTATTGTATCACATTTGTAAACTTCATTTTTAAATAGCTTTTTCTCAAATCATTTTCCAGGTCAGAAATTAAAGGCTTCACAGTCTAGGTTCATATACTAGGTCAAAGGTTCAAGGCAAAGGATTCATAGCAAGGTATCAAATGTCAGGTATCATATTAGGGTTCATATCAGGGTTCATTTCAGGATTCAAGACAGGAGATAAATGCAGAAGTTCATTACCAGAAGGTCAAGTCTCAGGTATCAATCAGAGGCTAAACAGATCAGAATCATGAAAGAGATCACAGGAAACCTTACAGAGAAGGTCAGAATATCTGTACCTTATTTGAAGCAAACAAACAAGAAAAGTAATGTCGCAAGATGATCACCCCCGCTTCACGGAACCTATACGAATTAATAATCGAGTATTACTTTAAGTTCATATGAATTATGTTACTCCTTTTAGTATACCTTCCCTTTTTTAGTAACTTTCTATTTTAGACGGCCCCCATAATTTAGTAAATTTCAATCTAATGACTTTTAGAGTTATAAATAACTTTAAGACCTTATATGGTTAACATTATAGTTTAGGGTTTAATATGACAACTTTTAATAACTTAGGGTTTTAGAATGTCAATTTATAACGTTTAGGGTCGAAAGTAACTTATCAAAATTAGATATTAAAATGTCAAAAAAAAAATTATCTTAAAGTTTATGCTATAATTTTATATTATTAGACCACGTCGTTCATTATCTTTAGACCTTGACGACCCAAAATATGTCATTATCACATACACGACTCGTCATTTTTAAAACCCATTTAAGACCTACACATCGACATATAATTGCACCCTATTTTTACTCTTACACATTCTGACAAGAACACACCCATGCTCACATAAAATTACTAACTTTTATACAAATAATTGAGTAGTAGGATTACCAAATCGTCACTCTTTCTCCAACTTCACACGCTAACCCACGTATTTTATTCATATCTTATACTTCATATGATATGTATTATATATACACACCACCCTTCCCTATCATGCATGCATACCACCGACCCTATATGAAGACCCAGACAACTCGACTTCTTTTTGTCCCTATCTGTGTCCATTTACACGACCCAAACCAACCATGAAGACCATCTTTTCGACCCAAATCTTTTGTCCATCCATTCGACATTATAAACACCCACATGACTCAACACTATTTACCCACATGAGACTCTTGTTTCTAGCCATTACGACACAAAAACACACCCAGAAGCTAACCCATTTGACACACAAACACACCCTTATTTCGAACCCAAACAGTACCCACGTAACACTCAGGGTCACAGCCATACACGCATGATATCAATCCTTATTCCGACCCATTTTAATGGCACAACACTTGACATAAAATCATACATCTTCGAAACCCATTCGACCCAAAGGATACACATATATTACCAGTCTTCATGCGACTATAATTTAACATGTTATGTTTTAATACTACTTTTTCATTCGTTAATATTTTAGATCCATCGCGAGCTCGTTTTAGGTTATAATATTCCGAGTTTTATGTGATCATGACGTGATGAAAACGGGTACAGATATGGTACCTCATTGGCAGAATAGCGAGACAAGAAAACAAAGACAAAGGACCACTCTAAACCAAAATAACCACAGCAACACCCACGAGCCTCCATGGATCTTGATCACCTCGAATGCAAACACCACAGCAGCCCCACATCTTAGTTTTGGAAAAAAATGATAGGCGTCTAGGTTCTTGAGAGGAATAACCAAAACTTGTGTGTTACTATTTCTTGTGTCGCATGTTAAGAATGGAGAGAAAGAGACATGTTTTAGTCAAAGTATAAGGAGGAGCGTGGGTGAAATTTTTGGTAAGGAATAAATTGTGTTTAATGGGGTGATAATGGGGTCGGTTATGAGATAAATGCTGCACCGATTTTTGTGGGATTACAATTCATAATTTCGGATGTTTCAAGTACAAGTCAAACGTGTGATAGTGTAATACAATTTAGAAAGGCTATTTTTTTATATGTAACATTTGTTTTATTTAGGTAAGAACTTAGGTTACTAATTATTAATAGGATTATAATACATAACATATAGTTTAGGATCCAATTTAATTTATTACCAACCTTAGGGAAAAATTCAAAAATTAGACGTAAATTTAGGAAATTCGAATTTTAGGGTTTTACAACTCTTCCCCACTAAAAAAAATTTTTCGTCCTCGAAAATTGAAGTCGCAAGGTTAGCCGAAGTCGTAGCAAATCGCAAGAGGTCGTCACAAACATTCTCACGCCCGGGGAGGTTCATTCAGAAGGATCTTCAAATCAAATAGTTTCTCATGACTCTATCGAAACAAGGTGGGTTCGAATTCTCAGAAGGAGACGAATTGGGTTGATTCTGATCAAAAGGTCCATGCATCATAAAATGGATGATGGGTGAATCTTCAAGAAAGCTCATACGGAAATACGAACTAAATTTCGGATCAATTAACTGTATCAACAGTAGAGAATTCTTCAAAGAGTTTAAGATTCATAACTGAGGTCAACGGAATGCAAATCGAGAGTTCAAACTCATTCAGATATCCAATGGACGAAAACAGAGTATGCGCATAGATGGGATGAACCTAAGGTCTCACTAATCACGGATAATCCAACGGAGATTCAAATTCTAAACTTCTTAGGTACTTCCCAAGATATCCTATGGCCACAATGAGGGCACGTTATATGGTGTAAGTATTATCACGTTAATAATACCAGCACCACATAAATATGCCTTCATGATGATCATACTTTATCTCGAGTCGTAAGCAAAACAACCTATCTTAATCCACCTAGTACTTCTATAGTCTCGGAGGTCAACAAAATCAAATGTCATAATCAAGAGGGAAAACCAAACTACTCGCCATGGAGATTCTCAAAATGCCCAAGAGGCATCGAAATGATTAACAAAAGATCAGAGGTCAGATTCGGAATCTGAAGGTAAGGATCAAATAGTGTCAGGCAATTACTATGAAATTTTCAATGGCTTCAAGATTTATTTAGGTTTCAAAACTTAGGTGGTGCAAGGCATAAACTTTCACTTTCCACGAGGGATCTCAAGAGGCTTTAACCAAAAGCAAGACACGAATCAGAGTGATGCGGAAGCAATGATACTTAAACAAAAGGCTTATAATCTACCCATTCCTCACTGGTCAGAACTTAAGTTCCTATAGGGAAGTCCTAAGGCAAATTCTTACAGGTTATCTTATGAGCGCCTACAGTGGAAACCTAATGGTCCAAACTTCACAGGTCAAGGGTAAATGTATTACAAGTCGCAGCCTGTCTCTGACACCATAATTGTAACACCCCAACCCGACAAGGGCAAAGGTGTCACAGATACGGATTCTTATCAGAACAAACACAAGCATATGACATAAATAATACAATAGGATTCCAAGGGTTACAAACAAAAATCTGATATTACAAGGTTACAATGAGATATACAATAATCACTAAGTCTGAATATAACTCTTCTAATCATCTCCAATCCAATTTAACTAGCAAGGTCTTCTAAGTCCAAGGTCCTCTCTAATAACAACCCAGCTTTCAACTAAAACCTGCCGTACACGAAAAGAAAACGTACGGCTGAGCTTACAAAGCCCAGTGAACAGATATATAATAAACGGAAACGAAAGCAAACAGAGATGGAAGTAAACGGGAAAAGAACAGATATAGCATAATGAAATAGATAAGTAAAGGTACAGAGAGAGAGAGAGAGTAAAGGTTTAGGACAGTAATCCACCACGAGCCCAGAAACATATCATATCAAATCAGATACCAGGGTGTATGGAGGGGTGACCTCAGCATACCAAGACAGGGTTGAGGGGATACCTCCAGGGTTGGAGTTGCAAGCTCCCAGGGTTGTGAAAGGCATGTATTGCACACAGTACCAGTCACCAGACATACCAGATATATCAGAACCAGAACAAGACTAGGATGCATCCATTCGCTCCCCAAGAACAGATAATATTGGCCATAATAACAGGAGTGTGCACATATCAGAATCAAGATGGGGACGGTGTAACCAAATCACTAGGGCTACACACTAGTCATGCCAGTGGTGCATCACAGACACGGCCATGTTACCTTCATGGCTAGGGTCACAAATTTGGCTCGGGTATCAAACTGGGATCAAGGGTCACATGTCAAAGGTTCACATCATAATCAGGTTGTCATATCAGAAGGTTCAACATCCGCAGGTCAATATCAGCAGGTCAATATCAGGTGGTCAATAATCAGCAGGTCAGTAATCCAGGATTCCATAGTAACAGTTCATTTAAAAAGGGTTTCTAATTAAGAGTCCATTTAAAACAATCTTTCAAAATGGTTTTTCATAAAGATAGTCTTTTAAAATAGTTTTCATACAAGTTAGTAAAATCCCAATCAAAAGAGTATTGTATCACATTTGTAAACTTCATTTTTTAAATAGCTTTTTCTCAAATCATTTTCCAGGTCAGAAATTAAAAGGCTTCACAGTCTAGGTTCATATACTAGGTCAAAGGTTCAAGGCAAAGGATTCATAGCAAGGTATCAAATGTCAGGTATCATATTAGGGTTCATATCAGGGTTCATATCAGGATTCAAGACAGGAGATAAATGCAGAAGTTCATTACCAGAAGGTCAAGTCTCAGGTATCAATCAGAGGCTAAACAGATCAGAATCATGAAAGAGATCACAGGAAACCTTACAGAGAAGGTCAGAATATCTGTACCTTATTTGAAGCAAACAAACAAGAAAAGTAATGTCGCAAGATGATCACCCCCGCTTCACGGAACCTATACGAATTAATAATCGAGTATTACTTTAAGTTCATATGAATTATGTTACTCCTTTTAGTATACCTTCCCTTTTTTAGTAACTTTCTATTTTAGACGGCCCCCATAATTTAGTAAATTTCAATCTAATGACTTTTAGAGTTATAAATAACTTTAAGACCTTATATGGTTAACATTATAGTTTAGGGTTTAATATGACAACTTTTAATAACTTAGGGTTTTAGAATGTCAATTTATAACGTTTAGGGTCGAAAGTAACTTATCAAAATTAGATATTAAAATGTCAAAAAAAAAAATTATCTTAAAGTTTATGCTATAATTTTATATTATTAGACCACGTCGTTCATTATCTTTAGACCTTGACGACCCAAAATATGTCATTATCACATACACGACTCGTCATTTTTAAAACCCATTTAAGACCTACACATCGACATACAATTGCACCCTATTTTTACTCTTACACATTCTGACAAGAACACACCCATGCTCACATAAAATTACTAACTTTTATACAAATAATTGAGTAGTAGGATTACCAAATCGTCACTCTTTCTCCAACTTCACACGCTAACCCACGTATTTTATTCATATCTTATACTTCATATGATATGTATTATATATACACACCACCCTTCCCTATCATGCATGCATACCACCGACCCTATATGAAGACCCAGACAACTCGACTTCTTTTTGTCCCTATCTGTGTCCATTTACACGACCCAAACCAACCATGAAGACCATCTTTTCGACCCAAATCTTTTGTCCATCCATTCGACATTATAAACACCCACATGACTCAACACTATTTACCCACATGAGACTCTTGTTTCCAGCCATTACGACACAAAAACACACCCAGAAGCTAACCCATTTGACACACAAACACACCCTTATTTCGAACCCAAACAGTACCCACGTAACACTCAGGGTCACAGCCATACACGCATGATATCAATCCTTATTCCGACCCATTTTAATGGCACAACACTTGACATAAAATCATACATCTTCGAAACCCATTCGACCCAAAGGATACACATATATTACCAGTCTTCATGCGACTATAATTTAACATGTTATGTTTTAATACTACTTTTTCATTCGTTAATATTTTAGATCCATCGCGAGCTCGTTTTAGGTTATAATATTCTGAGTTTTATGTGATCATGACGTGATGAAAACGGGAACAGATATGGTACCTCATTTGCAGAATAGCGAGACAAGAAAACAAAGACAAAGGACCACTCTAAACCAAAATAACCACAGCAACACCCACGAGCCTCCATGGATCTTGATCACCTCGAATGCAAACACCACAGCAGCCCCACATCTTAGTTTTGGAAAAAAATGATAGGCGTCTAGGTTCTTGAGAGGAATAACCAAAACTTGTGTGTTACTATTTCTTGTGTCGCATGTTAAGAATGGGAGAGAAAGAGACATGTTTTAGTCAAAGTATAAGGAGGAGCGTGGGTGAAATTTTTGGTAAGGAATAAATTGTGTTTAATGGGGTGATAATGGGGTCGGTTATGAGATAAATGCTGCACCGATTTTTGTGGGATTACAATTCATAATTTCGGATGTTTCAAGTACAAGTCAAACGTGTAATAGTGTAATACAATTTAGAAAGGTTATTTTTTTATATGTAACATTTGTTTTATTTAGGTAAGAACTTAGGTTACTAATTATTAATAGAATTATAATACATAACATATAGTTTAGGATCCAATTTAATTTATTACCAACCTTAGGGAAAAATTCAAAAATTAGACGTAAATTTAGGAAATTCGAATTTTAGGGTTTTACATTACAGCTCTTGTATCTTCGTTTAGGGTGTGTCTTGTGCAGCTAACACGTCTGACTTCGTCCTAGGGTTTCTTCTGTCTTCGGTCTTCTTCTGTTGAATCGAACCCCGAAATTCGTCTGACTTTGAGGTATTTATAGTTTCTGTCAGAGGGCTAGATGCGGCGCATAGGATAAGTAGATGCGGCGCATTGACTTAACTTCGCGTGGGGTCCAAGATTAATATATTCAGGAATATTCGTACACCGCCAGAAGATGCGGTGTATCTCCATTTCTCAATGCGGCGCATGTCCTTTGCCGTCTTGGATTATATCTTGTGAAATCTTGATAGTGATGCGCCGTATGTAATAAGTATGTTGCGGCGTATCTGGAGCAGAATGATCTTGATCTTGTACATTTCCGTAGACTCTTAACATTTTGCTTGTTTTGCTCCATAATTAGTCCAAAATCGCCAAGTTTCACATAGTACTTGTTTTTACCTGAGAATTACCAAAGTTAACATTAACGTATCAATTCTCACAGATAATATAATAAAACAAGTCAAATAAATAGGATAAATGATGGTAATAAAATGTACTTATTTGAGTTCATTAGCAATCTATGCAAAGACCACCACTATTCGAGAGTGATGGTTTTCTTTATTGGAAAAATAGATTCGAAACTTATGTGAAATCAAAAGATCTTGATCTTTGGCATGCTATTACCTATGGTGATTTTCCCCCTATTCAAAATAATCCTTTAACTAAAATAGATGAAATTGTACCTTTTGAAAAACAAAATGATGATTTGAAAAAGAAACTAGCAAAAAATAATGAGGCTAAAATGGTAATTTATAATGCATTACCACGCAAAGAATATGAACGAATTTTTATGTGTCAAACCGCAAAAGAAATTTGGGATTCTTTATTAATCACTCACCAAGGTAATAGTCAAGTCAAAGACAACAAAATAGATCTTCTTGTTCAACAATATGAACAATTTACGATTCCGGAAGAGGAATCAATAGATAATGCTTTTGCTAGGTTTAACACTATCATCACAAGTTTAAAAGCACTTGATGAGAGTTTTTCTAGTAAGAATTTTGTTAGAAAATTTCTTAGGGCTCTTCATCCAAAATGGCGGGCTAAAGTTACGGCGATTGAAGAATCGAAGAACTTGTCAACTCTTCAACTTGACGAGTTGATCGGCAACTTGAAAGTCTACGAAGCAATAATAAAGAAAGACTCCGAGATGGTCTAAGGAAAAACAGAGCAAAGCAAGTCAATTGCATTGAAAGCTAGGAAGGAATCTAGTGACGAGGATAGCTCAACCTCCGAAAGTGATGACGAAGAATATGCCATGGCCGTAAGAGACTTCAAGAAATTCTTCAAAAGACGAGGAAGATTTGTTAGACAACCACATGATGAAAGAAAGGCATTCCAAAGAAACAAAGACGACAAAAGTAGCAAGAGCGAAAGGAAGTGCTTCAAATGCGGTGATCCAAATCATCTCATCGGAAAATGTCCAATGTTGTCAAGGGATCAAAATCAAAAGGCGTTCGTTGGAGGAGCATGAAGTGATAGCGATGAAGATGAGAAAGAAATAACAAATGATGAAAAATGTCTTATAGCCAAGGCATCCAATGAGCTACTTTCCGAAACCGAATACTTTAGTGACAAAAATCAATCATTAGACAAAAAAGACCTAGATAATGAATATAATAGGTTATGCAAATTAGGTCAAAAAGTCATGGCTAAAAATAAATCACTAAAACATATTAATAATCGATTAGAAAATGAAGTACTCGAATTAAAAATTAAATTACAACATTTAGAAAAAGGAAAAGAAGTTTTTATAGAATGTAAAACATGTCTAGATGTCAAAAATGAAAACGAAAAACTTAAAGATGAAATTTTCAAACTTGACAAGTTTAAAAATAGTAGTAACTCACTTAAGAAAATAATAAGTGTTCAAGGAACTTCGGGAGATAAAACCGGTCTAGGATTCAACTCAAATAATGTTTCAGCTAGTGAAAATAAAAATGTAAAGTTTGAATGTCAATCTAGTAAACAAAAACCATTAGAGTCAAAACCTAAGTATATACTTATAAAAGATAGAAAAATACCGATTGCGAGTGATGAGGAAGTAAAAAGTTTTTATAAACCATCATTAAAAGCCGAAACTGGATTTTCTAAACCGAAATTAAGATCTAAAACTCCACCTCCAAATAGACCAAATAATCCTCATCCTCGGTGTAAAACCCCTCAACCTAGAAGAAATCAAGGTAGACAAAATTTTCCTAATAATAATAATCACCCAATGTGGAATTATTCACTTCAACCAAGTTTCAACCCTTGGGGAATACTTTCACCATATATGAAAATGCAAACCATGTTTGGTTCAAACAATTTTGGACAAATGAGACAATGGGGACCAAGTGGCTAAATCGTCACTCACTGAATAATTCGGAAACTCATCTATGTTTGGCTTCTATAAGTCAATATGACACCTTGAAGCGTTTGAAGAAAAATCTACTGAAGACTAAAAGGTACGCTTTCCTTTTAAGCTCATTGTTATAATATATGCTTAGATTAATGACTAGTTATTTCATGCCCATTTAGCTCATAATGCCTATGTATATTATATATATATATATATATAATATATATATATATATATATATATATATATATATATATATATATATATATATATATATATATATATATATATATATATACACACATACATAATAGCTTATATGAATCTACTTATAACCTAGAATCACTTATTCTTTTCCCTTGGCCCTCTTAAGCTATAACGTTTAAAATGAAAATCTTCTATGTCCACTATTAGAAAACTCATGGTGATGAAGTGAAATGAGTTAAGTGGATTAATCATTAACATAGAAGTAAGATTAGATTTCTCGCGTTAGAAAACTATGGATGAAACAAGCTCTCGTAGACTATGGCATCAAGTTAGATAAGTGTGCGACAACAAAGGAGCTATAGATGTTAGGTTATACCCCATTCAACACTCTCGCATCAAACATATAGAATTTCGTCATCGCTTCCTTATGACCATAGGATATGTAGAAAAGGGTAGCATGTGACAATAGCCTTAACCAATTCCCTTGAGCATGAGATATTTAACAACCATTTTTTAAAGTCTAGGATTAATGGTATTTGTTGTCAAAAATCTAGTATCTTTAAAAATATACAGAAACTTCACATTTTGGAAAAATGATTTTTTTTTTGCTATTTCACTTTTCTATTAACATGTTTTACTTTCTCATTTTTCTTCTTAATCTATGTCCATAATTCTTTTTCGATCAAAGTCAAAGATTAAGAATTTTTTTTCTTACCCATTCTTCATAAACACATTTTGAAATAAAACCCAATCTATTTTATTCAAATAACTTTCACATCTACATAAAAACCCACTTTCAAACATTGTTGAATAATGCTAAAAACATTTCTTTAAATCATGCATGGTGATCTCATATTTGTCATCTATATTTATGTACATGACATTTATAAGTGAACTAAGTCAAATCAAGCGGACCATGGTTTATCTATTAAGATCTTGTTTGTAACAAGTCTAGAAGTCCATGCTATCTTAAGTTCCCATTTATTGCACATAGGCACACATTAGGATCCATCAAATAGTTCATTAATCTTCCCACTTACATATAATTAAGAAAATACTTGGTGTAGTGTATTGTTTCCTAGTCCATATATATTACTTGCTTGATGAGTATGTTTACATGCTAGATGAAATTACTTGTTTGCTTAATCTCTTTAATTAACATGTTTTGCATAAATATCTATTACATGCTTAATTGCCTCAAAGAGTTGGACTTGCTTGAAACTAAACCCAAAAACACAACCCTTTCTACAATTTTCTGCCAAAAACCCATTTCCAGTAATCTGGGAACCAACAGATGGGCGGCCCCCTTAAATCATAAGGCGGCCCCCTTAATATTTAAGGGGACCGGCCATCTGATGGTCGAAGGTGCTGTTTCCTTTTCTACTTTTTAGCCCATTTCATCCTACACTTCCCAAAATTCACAAACATATCTTATTCCAATCCATCCAACAAATTTTATCCATTCCTTAATCCCATCAATCCTACACTATAAACACTCCCATTCCTCATAATCTTCCATCATCTCATCATGCCATCTCCCATCAAACCAAAGCCAAAATCCTCAAGGTTAGCAAGGATGACCGAAAAACCCGTTTGGAGAAGAAAACCAAACCCCCGAAACAAGTCCATCACAACAAATGATGTGGCTAAACAACCAACACCTCCACCCACATTTGTTCCCAATTATACTCCCAATCCTCAAGCTCATTCCAACGAATCCTTTCACAAACCTCATCATAATAACCAACCATCCATTTTTGCTCACAAAAATACATCCTCATCTCACCCAAATAATTCTTATGAAGAACATGCTCAATCTCGAAATAACAATCCTAATTTCATCACCAACACCTCACATCATGTTTCACCTACCAATGCACCATCCAAAACACCCTCCACTCATGAAATATCCTTTTCTTCCGTGCTTTCATCTTCATCCATTAATGATTACCCAAATTCAAAAATGACTCCATCACCAAAAGTATCACCACCACTTCCTACCAACTCACATGCTTCTTCTATGTTGCATATCCAAACATCCATCCCAAATAACAACCACACTCCACCATCATAACCTTCTTCCAAACACTTGAAGTTCATTGAAGAACTTAAAGAAGCCCATGAGCTTTGTGCTCTTCTTGCCTTACACCTTGCTCAACGCAAGATTGGATCAACTCCCTTCTAGCCCTCCTTCATCACAAAATAACCTCAACCTCCACCTTCGTTCCAAACTACACATCTCAACCTCAAACTAATCTCAATGAAACATTTCAAAACCCTCATCATATTGGTCAAACATCCAAGTTTACTTCCAACTACACATTCAAATTTCATCCACTTCTACCAAATGATCAAATCCACATTCTCACGGAAAAGGAAAGGTTCCGTGAAGATATAAACCAAATCCATGACCTTTGTGATCACCTTGCTATGCACCTCGCACAACACAACAAGGGCCAACCTCGATCCTCCATCCTCACTCTACTCAAATTGCTTACCTCACCCCCACAACTTGAATCAAGTTGATAATCATGTCAACTATTGTCCTTGTCGTATCCTTCTCCAAAAACAAATCATTGCCTTAAATGAACATTTCACTTGGATTAAGTATCTTATCACTAGATCTCATCCAACACCTCTACTCCAAACTCTAGCACAACACCTCCACTAGCACAACACTCTAACCCTCAATCAACCTACTCCGCTCCAAACTCTCTATCTCCAAACTCTCCACCTCCAAAAATATACCTCTATTAATCCAACATTCTTACCCTCACTCAACCAATTCCATCCCAAACACTCTACCATCAACCATCTAAGCATACTATATGCTTATGTTTCTTATTTTCCAAGTTTTCGTGTCGCAAGCAAGTCCGAAAGCTCTCTTTGGCAATTTAGGACCTTTTTCTTGTTATATATTTCAAGCATACTGAATGTCGTTGCAATGATTATGTGTTTCACATAATCACTTTAAATTAATGAATGTCTTGCTATGTGTTCTTAATATTTGTTTGCCATGATTGTTGTTTTTATATTCCATATTTTGCTATGTATGCTTGTACTTCTAATATTTTTCTTGCAAGATTTCCATAGCTCGACTCCTTGGTGCCCTCGAACGAGGGGGAGCACACATCAAGGGGGAGCTCTATTCCCGTCAAACTTCATTCTTGAAACTTGTCGGCATAACCTTTTTGATTCTACAAAAAGGGGGAGAAGTAGATATAAACTCACTAAATACTTGTCTAAAAATTAATTTTTAATTTAATGAGTTTAGATTTTGTAATCATAAAAAAGGGGGAGATTGTTGATATAAATAATGCCTAAAAACGTTATTAATATTTTTCGATACTTCTACATTTTGATAATCACAAAATGTAAAATCATTAAACGAAAGATTATGACGTAAACAAGTATTTAGTTGTAAATATCCATTTTAACAACTTAATCACTTAAGGTATGAATAAACAAATGCCTAATGCATTATATGATCAAAGGAACATTTTCTTAATCACTAGATTTTTTATAAAATGTCACAAACATTTTATATCTTTTAGAAAATCATTTTTGGTATTAAATAAATATGTTTAATCTATTATAAATATATAAATTCAAATTTTCAACCAAAAATGGCAAAAATATTCCAGAAAAACCTTCCCCACAAAAAGACAAAGCTGGGCAACGGATACATTGGGCGGCCCCCTTAATTTGGCAGGCGGCCCCCTTAATAATTAAGGGGACCGGCCACGCTCCTCAGCTCCCCAGCTTTGCCTATAAATACAGAACTATTCCTGGACTTTTTCCTCACCTTTTGCACTAAAAACTTTCTGATTTAGATCTCACTTCATATCTTCAAAAACCCTTTGATCATATAATTATAAGCTTTTGTTTCAAGTGATCCAAAGCTTCAACCTCTCAAGTGCAAGAGAAGAATACTTTTATCCTTCAAGACAAGAAGTATTACAACTTGGTGTATCTCTTCCATCCAAGTTGTTGGTGTATCAAAATTGTAAATCATTCATTCATTTGTATAAGTTGAGTATATTTGTTAGATAGGTGTGAGCATAATTGTTTAGGCTAGATTAGTGTGTAAGTAGTGAAGTTGTGAAGAAGTTAAGGTGTGTAAGTAGTGAAGGTGTGAAGAAGTAGAAGAGTATATAAGTAGTGCTAGGTCGTGAAGTAGTTGTGAAGCCGTTGTGAAGTAGTTGTGAAGCCGTTGTGAAAAAGTTGTGAAGCCGTAGTGAAGAAGTTGTGAAGAAGTCGTGAAAAAGTTGTGATTGAAGTTGTGAGATTGGTTCTAGCTACGATTAGAACTTGACATTTAGCTTTGTGTCGTAAAATTGGTGTAAGCGAAAGCTGTGTAAGGTTTTCTCCGCCATAAGGGAGCTTCTTGACATAGTGAAGAAAACTCTCGAGTTAGGTGCTCGAGGAGTGGAGTAGGGCAAGGAAGGTGTCCTTGTAGCCGAACCACTATAAATCCTTTGTCTCGCGGTTCGATCTTTCCATCTCTATCTCTCATTTCATTTCATTACTTTACTTGCATTGTTAATTTAGATTTACTTATATTTGTTGATATTGTTCAAGAGTTGAGTTCACATAAATTCGAATCTAAGTTTTTAAAAGTAAACAAAGTTTTAATAATAAATTAAAAAGACTTAAAACTATTCAACCCCCTTCTAGTTTTCCACAGTGTATTTAGATCCGGTCAAGAAGAAAATTGTTTCTGGTGTTGAAATGGTTACAGGAAGCGCAACGGTTTTTTGTGTTGGCTTGTCCGAATGTGATAGAATCCGAGGAACATATTATGTACATGGCTAAACAACTTAAGGCCGTTACTACAATGTATGTTTTCTTTTTATTCTATATTAGAATATATGTTTGAATGATATGATATAGATCCTGTGAATATATGTTATTGTTATTGTAGAAGCAATTGTTTTATGTAATGCCTTATATCGGGTTCTGCATATAATGCATTGTTGGTTGCATATTTGCAGGCTTGGGTTGCCATTAGTCAATCAGTCAAGGTTTGACTAAGCTAACACAACTCAAAAAAATATGTACGAGGGCCTGGATTAGCCGAACGTCTAAAGGTAATATGCTGCATTACACTGTTGTGATCATATTTATCGCAACCTAATAGAACCTCCTAATTATAGAGGAACTTTCATTCAGTTTCGAAGTAGAATGATCAATGTTTCGCCAATTGGGCCAAACTACAGTCAAGAAGAAAAAGACAAGTTTGAAAAATCTAATAAGGTACACTACTTTTACTCCGTTGGAATGAAAATCCATATTCATGCATTTATTCTGATAAGAATTTGCAATTCAGGTTCGTAATATTTGCCCTTAAATGATGGAAAGCATTCGAGAAAAATTTGCCCTTCTAAACATTACATTTTTCATTGGTGGCCAAATCAGCTTTGATGTGAGTAATTTCTCAACTATAGAAAACATGAGGTAATGATTTATGCTATTTTACTAAATTCTCCTAATTTCTTATGAATGATATGTTTAATAGGCCTTCCCACCCTTGGATGAATTTGAAGAAATTAAATTCTTTGAAGATAACACTTACAAGGTAGTTCTTTTATTTTACGACGATGTTTTTTAGCATTTTTTTATATATCTCCTTGATAGACTACTAACAGATGCGTTGCATGAACTTTAATATAATCTTCGTTCACTTTTTTTGATCACGGGAAAATGATCGTGAGATTTATGAATCTGCACGGACTGTTGGTCACACAGGTTAGCTTAATTTATTATAATGAAAGCACATACTCTCTCCATCCCATGATTTCCTCATTGAAGTGTTTGACTAGCTGTAAAATATTTCAAAATATTCCTTTTTATTACCATATGAGGGGTTCTTATGGGTTCAAACCGGGCCTATAACAGCTCAAAGCGGGGATGAAGGCAAGTCTGGTTGCCCTGGCTTACCAAATTTCCACCCTTTTTTTAGTTGAAAAACAAGAATAAAGCAATTTAGAAAAAAATTAGCAACTTTCATACACTTTCGGTGACTTTCAACCAGTTTGACCCAGGTACAAATGACACAAGCAGTTCTGCATCGCTTACCTTCCTGCATTTTGCACACATTCAATGTTGATTAAGGTTCCCATTTGCTTAATTTCTTTGATTAGCACATGAATAACTGCCCGAATTGACCCGTTACCTGTCATACTTACTTTTCGGCCTCAGTGAACGGACCTGCTTATATATAGATATTTCTAAAGGTAAATGAGGGGGTGTTTGGGATTGGTTGATCTCTTTGCTTATCTGCTTAAAAAGTTAAAAGAAATATAAGCAAGTACTAATTTTCTTATTTTTAAGTGTTTGTTTACTCTATTATAAACAAGTAACCAACTTTTATTCCAAACACTTCAAACTGTTTAGCTGGTATAAAAGATAAGCTAATAAGCACTTGAAATAAGGAAAGTATCATTAATGCCAGTTCGTGATCTTTTTCTTTTAACTTCAAAAATCATAGATTTGGCTATCGGTTTTTAACCATTTTTTTAAGAAACATTCAGCACTTGCTTTACTATACATGACCCGGATCTGAAATAATTTTCATGGTTGTTACAGGCTTTCCGAGCATGGTTGGTGATAGTGAGGGTGTATTTGCGTGAGAAAGACTGACGAGGAGGATGATTGAAGATGTTTGTATTTGTAACAAGCACTTTCCAAATGGTTTTCCAAACATTTTTCTTTTATTGCAATTGAAAGTATGATACCAACGCAGGAAGGTTAGTTTTGGTATCACTTCATTCTTAGTCTTAATTGGAAGCTTTGGTATCACATTGCTAAAAAGTAAAAGGGTCATATAGGCTGAGTGGTGAATAGGTCAAAGTCGGGAGTGTTATTTAATTTTTTTAGTTAATTGTATTAATATCATAGCATTATGTATCTAAGCATTAAATTGGACAACTATAAATGCACATTTATGTATCTAAGCATTAAATTCCACAGATTTAAGTGTTAAAATAATATAGAATTCAGTTGGCAAAAGAAATAGAGTTATAGTCTTCCTAATTTCATTTTATAAGGGTGTTGGCATCGCCCACATTATTGCACGGGACGGGACCGGTCTAGTGCATGAACACCGCCGCCTTGAACAAAAAACACGGGAAGGGACCATTTTGCATGACCATCTCACGCACGGGAAGGAAAGAAATTGGAACGTTGGCATTGAATTATTCGAACGTTGGGAATTAATTTTGGGGTGAGTGATGAGTTTTGTAGTGAGTGATGCATTGCCAGTAAAAATATGGGTGAGTGATAGGTGAGTGATGGGAGAGAGAGTAAATGATGTGGCAGAAGAGGATTGGTTGGGAGTGAGTGATGGGAGAGAGAGTGGGTGAGGGGATGCAAACACCCTAAACAATTTAAATTTCATAGGAATATGATAGGAAATATATTTATATCATATCATCTGAATTCAATACTTTGTCGAAAAAGGAAAACTATAATACATACTAATTATCACGATTTAATAAGAAATATTTATTAAATAGAATACGAAATTACATCAAAGGAACAATACATGCGGACATATCCATTTAGAAATATTGTTCGCAGACGAAAAAAATACTAAAAAGTGAATCATTTCATGTTACTAATAAAATTACATCTTTAACTTTATAAAATTCACCTGGTCGAAATCATAAGTAAATTTCAAAACAAAATAAAAATACTGACAATAATTACATACTTAAAGAATAAAAAAGAATTATATATCTACATGCCGATTTAGAATTTTAGGGTACATACCTGGTTAAGGGGCCAATATTAAACCATAGTCAAAATATAAAGGGGTTACCTGTAATATATACAAGCAAAAAATATGTATTCTCATCCCTTCATTTTCGGCTTTAAACATCTTTCCAATGGACACGCTCCCTGAACCTATACTCTCTGACATACTGAGTCGACTAGATGACTCAGCTGACGTTACTCGCTTACGACTCGCTTCAAAAACCTTTGAAACTGTATATCCGCAGCTTCGATCGATCAATCTTCAATGCACATTCAAATGGTTTATTCATTCAAGTGCTAGGGTTTCCAGTTCTTCAAATTCTTCACAAACTGTTACACCTTTTAAGACAGTCTTTATCAAGCTGATATCAGACTTGAGAGTTGTAGAATCAGTGTGTATCGGCGTTAATAATTCGCTCCGATATGTGCCCAATGGTTACTTTGATGAAAAGGAGGATGACTTGCACCTGACTGATGTGGACTTTATAATGGAGTGGTTGCCTAGAGTTTCTGAAACTTTGAAATCGCTTTCGATAACTGATTTTTTGGTTCAGTCTCGGCGTGAAACAAGTGTTTTGTTTTTGGTTTCTGTGTATTGTAAGTTTGTTATTTATTCATGCAAAAGTTGTCCTATGTTAATTGTGAAACTAAGTCATTCATTTAGCAATCTTGTCAAACATATCTAAATGGTTTCTGTGCTTAAAAACCAATTCATAGGTTAAAAACTCCGATTCTTGTTTGGTTAGATAGGATTTATAATCCTAAAATTGCTTGTATGAACTTGTTGTAAATTATTTTTCTTCAGAAACTTGCAATAGTGGTTTAATAATATGTCGCTCAAATTAAGTTATTATATATGATTGATTAATTTGTTGTTAGGTTTGAATATTTGGGCTAACTGTGTATTCTGATTTTCAAGTGATTACTTGTGGAATGTTGGATAAAATTGATGATCGCGCAATTGTTATTGTTTTGTATATTAATGTATCATATTTAACTGAGTAAGATCTTGATAGCCACAGGCTTAAAGACGCTCTAGGTATTATGACAAGTATGATTAACACATACTAGCTACTTGTATAGTAGAATTTTGTTAGTAGCAGCGTATAAACTCACATAAAAATAAGTATCCAGTCGACAAGGTCTTCCCGCACGTAATTAATCTGATTAGCAATTTGTGATTTTACCATTTAAATTGTACCAAATAATAAGCATTTCATCAGTTCAACAACATCACAGAAGGATATTAACTACTATAAACTCACTCAAAGGTTCACAAAACTACTCCTTAATAAGCATTGCAATGCGATAACGGACCTTTTTGCTTAATTGGTGACTGGTTGGCATGACTGCTAGCAACTTATTGTTATACACAATATGAAAAAATTGTGGTTATATGTTGTTCTGCTTATAATATGTGAAACAAACCCTATTAACAATCTAAGTTGATAAAACCCTTGTGAATGATCCATGTTTTCCAGGTTCTGAATAACATGTGTAGTGATGTTACTAGTCAAACATATATAGTAAGGAATGGCTGCTAATAGATTCTTGTAAATTCAGATATTCTGAATATCGGAACAGAGTTTGCATTGAGTATTAGATATAAGCAGAAAGCATAGAGTTTCACTCTACTATCACTTACTCGACCTTTTTGTTGCATCGCTGGTAATTAATACACAATATTTGAACTCATTAAGTCTTGGTACAGGGTAGTATGCCGCAAAAATTACTTAGTTGAGTGTTGTTAATCAAATTGCAGGTTGTCTTTAATTTAGTTGTTTTAGTTGGGCTTACATCATTCTGGTTTTGTTGATGCAGGTCAAAATCTTGCTGAATTAGAGCTCAAAAATGCATGGCTGTCTACGCACACTTTGAATCCAATGCCAATGCTGACAAATCTGACGCTTGAATTAATAAGTTTTGACGACAAGCAGCTAACCGAGTTGAATAAGTGCTTACCTAATATTCAAGTTCTCAACTTGATAGATATAGCAGGACTTATGTATCCTATTATCCACCTTTTCAATCTGAAATCCCTTCATTTTGCTGTGAATGGTATGTTAAGTTTGACTATAATCACCCCCAAACTCCTCACCCTTAAACTTAAATGTTTAACAGCCGACAGACTTTCTATTAAAGCTCCTGCGTTGTCTCATTTCCATCTTACTCTGGATAATATTGCGAAAGCATTTGCAATTAATAAGTTTGAGAATTTGAAAACGCTTATTCTGGAGTCTTTAAATCTTGACTTCATGCTTCCCATGTTCTTCCATGTTACATCTTCTGTTGAAAATTTGACACTGGAGTCACGCGAATGGACAAGAAGAGACGTTAGAGAATCTGTGTTAGACCTACGGAAGGTGTTTGATATTTTCTCAAATGTGGGTTCATTATGTATCAAATCATGTGATTTGTCGGAACTATACCCTTCTTTCAACCTTATAGGATTGAAAACATTATGTGTATACTTGGCGGTAATTGATCCATCATTGACTTTCTCATCTATTGCTTCTGTGATAGATGAATGCATATGCCTGTCAGAGGTGTCGGTGGTCATCAAGCGTGATAATGCTGGTGATGCATACAAGAGTTTCATCTCAAAGTGTATGGCCCGCTGGCCTTTGATGAACTGGAAATGGGGAGTGTGGAGTGATGGAAGAGAAGATTCATGGCTCAAGATCTGAGTAAGTTTGTCATAAGTTTGAGTTGTTGATCTTAAACTTTCATGGATTGAATGTTGCTTGACATGACTGGTGTTATGGTTATATTATTAGGTTTAGTTATTGTAATCTGCACACGGACGTCCATGCACATATTAATTTTTATATTAACTAGATATTATACTATCTTTGCCTGTATGTCTTTTCGTATATAACCTTTTGAAGCATTGCATATGAGTATGCAAGTGAATATGCATGTCGATGCTATTAGTTCTATAAGATTTTTTTCTTAGTCAACATGTTGCTAAAAAGCTTTCATATATACGTAGCGATTGATCAAACTACTCTATTCGAAAAATATTTTTATATAATCATGACACCAGCAGCATAAAGATTATACCGTGAGAGGCCTGACTTCCCTTATCCTAAAGAGCCATAAAAGTGTTATCTTTTGAGTTGTTTTAGAACCAATGGTATTTTCTTTGGTTTTCTTGGTGCTAGAAACTCAAAAGTTATTTTATCTCGTTTTCTGATTTAAGTTTTTTTAAGATGTTGTCTCAGAACCAGAATCGACGCAAGCTTTTACTAAAAGAATAACATTCCAACTTCAGTCAGCTTCATTTATATCCGTTTTTCTTTTTCAAGATTTTAAAATCTAGAGTTTATATTCAGTTTGTGTTTGAATCAAGTCTACTTAGTTTCTCAACCATTTCTGTTATAGTTTTTTCTAAGCCTCTTATAGATTAAAAGACACTGCACCCAGAAAGATGCTAGACCTAAAAATTACATGGGAGAGAATATAGTTTTACATAGGTTACTTAGCCAATGTATCCAATTCAAAAAAGAAAATGTCTACTGCAGATCCAAAGGAAAGAGTATAATTTTACAGCATTAAACAAAAAACTTTTTCAGCCTCTTGGAAGAAAAAGGCCCTCATTTGAAACCCCATAGATCCACAAAGTTACAGTAATGCGAATTCGATATGTGTAAATTTAAGTGCTTGGTCAGAATTAGAGGCATGTCATGACCCGTCAGAATTAATTAGAAATTTTATGCTTTGGAGGATAGGATACGATGGAAAATTAAACAACATTCAATTAATTTGTGCATATATTTTGCTCGTTGACCTGTCATTTACTTTATTTGCTGCTGCTTGTGTTAATCCATTGAGCTTCATATCTTGTTGCTAATGTATCGCAAAGTTTTATCTGTAGGTCCATGGCTAGCTGGTATAAACTGAAGTGGAGATGAGAAATATATGAGGATTGAGAGTGAAGGAACGGAAGTTCATGGTTATCAATCTGAGCAAGCTTTTTAAAGACTTATTTTCTTTTTAAATTTTTATGGTTTCGGCATCAAATGGAGTTATGAACCTGTGCTATAATCATAAGAAATCATATGCGAATGTTGAATAATTTAGCTTTATTGATAAGATACTATCTTTGCCTATATGCTGTTCTAATTTGGCTTTTCAAAGCATTGCATATGTGTTGGAAATGATAATCCATTAATCTTTGTTAGAATGTCCAATAAGGCTGCAAGTTTTTTGGTTTGGGCCAGCAGGCCAACAAACCCAATAGATAGAAGACAATGACAGTTAGTAAGATTAGTTAATTTCTGTTATAGACGACAGTTATTGATGAAAGGACATGTTTGTTGGTTCTTTTGAACCATCACAACCTTTCATAATCATGCCTCTTAGTTTAGTATAAATAGGGATCAAAATTCTGTAATCAAGTCAACCCTTTTCAGTTATAATATCAGTTTCAATAAAGGGTTCAAAACCCAATCTTCTTTGTTTCTGTTATCAGTTGTCATCATGTAATATGATCACACAATACATACAACATAATCGTTATTATGTTGTGATACTCATCAAAATCTATTCTTGTTAATCTTGTGCATAATTCAATCCTGAAACATTTTGGAACCTGTGAATCGATTCTACAAACATGATACTTATTTCATGTTATTCGATCCTGGTACAGAAACAAATCTGCATCCTATCAATATGAATATGTATGTGATTGCAGATTTGGATAAATTATAGCTTTATTAGATACAGATCTTCTCTCTATCATTATACCATGGCGACGTGAGTTCTTAAAATCCAGGTATGCTCCATCGTTACAATATGAACTAGATATGCAGAAAAAGGTTTGATTGACTTTTCAACTTATAGATTGTTAGATATATTCCATATATGGAAGATTCTTGGTTAACCAATCATGTAGAATTGAAGATAGCAATATATGAACGCCTTAATTGAGAGAGAGGGATTTTTGTGGACCTCCCATTAAGATAAAACAAGGGTTTGGGCCCACTCATTAAGTGAAAAAGAAACACCTCCTTAATATAGTTAAGTTCTACTACTTTCATTGGCTTTTTGAACCGTGTGGAGTGACTCTTGCATGTTACGGTGCTAGGATTACCCGAATATGTTGCAACTATGATGGTATGTAATCAGGGGTGGATGCTGATAACTAAGTTAAACTAAGTTATATACTGTATTTCCCTTTATCGCTGCCCTTTCTTACTTACTTTTTAAGCTTTAATTTGAGTATGCAAGTGTCTATAATATTGGCCCTCTCCTCTGTTTTGGCAAAGGGTGTTTTAAAATGGGTATACTTAGTTGTTATCTCTACAACTGTTGTGCCACTGTTTCTTTTTAGCGGCCAACAACTAGGATTTAAGAAACTTTTTTTTTTTTTTTTTTTTTTTTTTTTCTTTAAGTTGTAGAAACTTTTATATAATAAACGAAAGGGTTTTACACTGAAACGACAGGCAAGCGGGCAACAAGCTGCGCCGATAGCCCTTTTTGGATAGCAAAACTTAGTTTTTTAAAAACTACATTCAAAGACCTTGGGGTCGTAACATTGCCATGCATAACCCGTTGGACTCTTTTGAGCAGCTCCACAGCCTCAGGTGCAAGGAACCCAAAAGTATCAAATGCAAAAGGTATAAACGTGTGTTGGTTATCAAGGCACGCTTTCTCGTGTTTGGTTACTTTGCATAAAGCGGCTTTCAAAGCAGCCTGACCCGCCGTAAAAGCATGATTCCCCAATCCTACAAGTGGAGAAAGCCCCGTTAGATCTACACAAGCATGTTTCCCTCCTATCCATCCAAAGACCAAAATGTCAGCTGGTCTAAGTGTCGATCTTCCTTCCATCGGGTCAGTCAAGAAATTCACAGGTGCTTCTTTCTTAACTGAAATCCTAGCACGCCTGAATATGTCAAAAAGAACATCCCTAACCAAATCATGTCGGTATTTGAACCCCGGAAGCTCTCTATAATAAACTGCATGCTCTCCAAATGAGTCCAAACAAGCTTTGTGACAAACCGGGCAAATTTCATCAACCGGAAAAATAGGGATCATGAGGCGATATTTAACGATCGTGCGATACTCAATCGGCGACATATGTTGACCGAGACCGTCTATAGGGATGGCAAGAAGAAATTCTTGAGCATGTGGTGCACGCAGACACTCAAAAACAGCTTTTTGTCTAACGGTCATCTCAAAGTGAACTTCCATGTCCTGGACAATCTTGCTAAAAAGAGCACTCGCCAATGTGTGTTGGGCTTTAGTGGGGGCGGTGTCCTTTTTAGTGAAACCGCCAAAGTCAAAGCTTGGAATCATATCACGAAGACAAGTCAAAGCACAATCATAATCATAATCCATATCACATACGCCACTGCTTCGTAAGATGTGGTCCTGAAGCACCCAAGATTGGGCCCTTGAGGCCACAAAGGCATAAGATGAAGCCTCTACCGCCGAATATAGCCCCAAACCACCAAACCTAATAGGTAAAGAAGCAAGTCGCCACTGGAGATCCCCAAAGAAGGGACCTCCACAAACCACCATATCCTCAATCGCCTTGCGCAATCCTTTGTCAAAAAGCAGAGCAGCCTCCTCCACATATACGGGTTGACACGTCCTCAAGCCAAAAAAAAGTTTAGCAATACCCATGCAAGATCGAAGCAAGAGAAGCTCACTCTGCGGGTCTCCTAGCTGGGGAAGAAGACGCATCATATCAACAGCACTAGTAGCTCTCTTCTTTGCCAACCCACTAATAAAACCAGCATCTCTACTAACTGCCCCCCCCCCCAAGAAGCTTCACCCCCAACGATGGCCTACCGATGTCGTTTGGGAATAAACCCTCACGAAGCTTCCTACCATCACAAGAAGGCCAAAAAAGCTCGGTTTTCTTGATATTCAATTCAAGACCCAAAGCTGGACCCAACGCCTTAATGATGTCCAGAACCCTAGCCACCTCCTCAGTGTCACCAATGACAGTCCCATCATCAAGATACCATGCATGAAGAAGAAGCTTGCAATTGTTTCTGATTTGGTGCACGAGGGGATGCAACACAAGAGCGAAAAGAAGTGGTCCTAACGGGTCACCTTGCTGAACGCCAGTGGTGGACCATATATGATTATCTCCAAGATACAATCTGGTTGGCTGCCTATATAGAAATTCTACCCATAAAGAAATAGAAGGGCACCTCATCTTGACTTCATGAAGTAAAGCTGATCTATCCACCAAGTTAAAGGCGTTAGAAAAATCCACTGTAAGCATCGCAAGAGACCCGTCAGTGTGACGATCACTTAACAACCTGTTAACGCTATGTAATATGGCCTCTGCTCCACTCGACACACCGACGCCAAACTGAAAATCATTAAGGTATTGGTCATTTCATTGCCAACACCTTTCATAGCCACCTTGGAGACCAACCGCCTCCATATAGTACCCACTGCAATAGGTCGGATCCCATTGTCGGGTTTCAAGAGCGGCGTAAGAGGAGCAGACGCAACAAACTCCGCAAGAACCGACGGACATCTCCCCCCTAACCACAAATTAACCACTACAGTGATAGCACATAATAAACCGGTGGCAACAGCAGACCCATCTCCACATAAAGCATCCAAAATGTGTTGTGACCGCAAGCCGTCCCTCCCACAAGAAGTCCCTTTAGGGAAGGATTTAATACAACCAATGACGTTATCAACCTCCACAACAAGGGCAGGCTCAGCATATATAGTGCTCGGCATAGACGGAGGTGGTTTGTGCGGATGTTTAGCCTCCAAAGCCATCACAGTATCACCATTATGCGGAGCAACCCCTGATGAGCATAACACCTTCACCGCTGCTGTAAAGTGACCATCAGCAACCTTTCGAAGGCACGCTCTGATGTTGGTGTTACCAGCATTTTTCTCCTTTTGGATATCAACGCTTCCTTGGTTAAGAGGCACCGGACCCGATCCATCTAATATATTTTTAACTAAAATGGCAACACCATCCTCTTTCCCCCATGTGGCTAGCGAGCTCAGAATTGAACAATTTTGCAAGGCCTTTCGATTCCCAGATCTGCTTTCTTGTCTATTTGTGGGTTTAAACACTTGCAAAGTGCAACGAGGAAGAAGTAACAACTTAACCCACGGTCCAATAGATCCCGGTTGAGCGACAACTTCGTATAGAGTTGTTTTCAACGCCTGTGAGAAAGCCATACGACAACCATGTGGGATGCTTTTGACAGTAACGATAGGTGCTTTGAAAACACGATCAAGAAGTACAACATCCAATACAAACGGGTCATGATCATTGGTCTTAGGCACTATGATAGAAGGTTTCACAATCCCGATAATGTGTCCACTAACACTATCGGTAAAACGAACAAGGCCGTCAGAGTGATGACATGCCCGACTAATAGCATGTAATTGCATACACTTCCCACACATCCATTGACCAAAAACCTTCAATGTTTCCTCCATAGCCATGTACAACCCATGATCCGTAGATATAGCCTCTCGCAACACATCTCTACGTTCGTCTAAGAAAAGATGCAATCTTTTGATATGAGAAATCAACCGAGGAGTCCCTTTATTCCCCACTTCCCCATCTGGGCAACAATGAAAATTACGAAATGGACATGGCCATGAGCCATCCGAGGATGAAGAAGAAGCCATAAAACTAAATAAAAAGAATCACGCCTCGAGATGAAAACGTGAAAAAAAGGGAAAATATATCCTAAAACAATAGGTGGCATTTCAACAAACAGTTGGCGTGCACCACCATTTGCCCCAGAAATCTACCCAATATGTTTCTTTTGAGCGATGGAATAAATCATGTGAAAGTAGGGAGGGTAAGAAAGGTCCATTTTGTTTTTGATTTGTGTTTGTGTTTTATTTGGGTTTATGACTGAAATTGTTAAACAAAATCGGTTTTTAAAATCATGATTCATGAAAATAAATAGAGGAAGAGGCTATTTGGATGGTGTGGTGGATGGTGGTGGTGTCGATGGTGGTGTTTGATAGTGTGGTTGATGGTGGTGGTGTTTGGTTGGTGATGGTGTGGTTGATGGTGATGGTGTGGTTATGCAGGGTGTGGTGTTTGATGGTGTATTTTAGTTGATTGTGAATTTTATCAATCCTGGCCCCTGAACACGACGAACAAGCTAATAGAGGATTGTGGAACCATAAATCCCATTCCATCTTAAGCGCGTGTTTACTTCCAGAAACAAGCTAACCGTTGCTAGATACCTTTTCTAAGCAATGCAGTTGACATTTTTTTCTTAAATAATGATATGCAGGCAAAAGATGTAATTTATGTTTGTAAAATAGAATAAAAGAGGCTCCATTTTAGCAGCAACTCAAGTGTTATGTTTGCAATTTTCATTGATTTTGACATGTTGTTGTCTTCTTTTTTGCATTTTCATTGTCAGTTGTTACCTTAAATGTTTGAGTATTTGCAATATACTTGGTTTGGGTGTAGAAGTGGTAAAAATGGGTCATTGTTGTGAGTTGGGTAGGGATCTAGCGGAGTGTTTTTTAACTTATTTCAGAAAACAAATACGTACTCTACTTTACACAATTTGATACTAGGATAATTTTGTTTACCTGTTTTTCAACTCAGTTGACTAATTTCATCGTTAGTCAACACGGTCGCATTTTAAGTTATGTAGCCTATCTATACTACAATATAATGCATTTAGGACATTCTAATTATAGAAGTCTTAAAATGGAAAGATTTCAAAATTTGATCAATACTTGTAACCTCTCAATAATGATCAAATAAGTGATTTAATGAGAAATAAATGTGTAATTTCGCGGGTTATATTTTATTGACGAGATCGGGATTAATCCATTATCAAGATTCACTTAAACGATAAGATATGTTACCGTTCGTGTGTTGAGAAATTAAAAGTAGTATATACTGAAAATGAAAAATGCAGTGGATATATATAGTGTAAATGAAAAACATTTGTATGACACAAAAATAGTCACCGCGGCGGGTACCCTTCTAGTGCTTTAATAAAACGTTATACTTTTGTAACAATATAACAATTATGGGAAAATGTTGCCTAATAGTAACAAAGTTTGATGACTATTCCAATTAAGTCACTCAAATTTAAATTAATCACAAAAATCATCCAAATTTCAATACTGTTACATTATTGTGTAATTGTTAAAAAAAAAAAAAAAAAAAAAAAAAAAAAAAAAAAAAAAACTATCTTTAAGGTATTCATATGTGTTGTTTCGTTGTACCGTAACAAAGAATACCCACCCTCTAAATTTCACTAACCCCAACCAACATAATATACAACCAACTTATGTATAGGTTAAAAGAGATATATGATATAAAATAATGGCCAAGTTTTAAAAGTGTTTGTATAGGACCTTAGATCTATTAATTTTATCACACAATATATTAAGCATGTATGGATTGGTGGCAAGAGATGTATGTGTCGAACTAGAGAGAGAAAGTAGAGAGATAAAGAAGAGAGAATTTCATATAATAAACACACACTTACACACTCAAGCACAACCTCAAATGAGAACATTTGAGGGTATTTATACTTTGATCATAAGACTTTTCATGGGCCTTATCGTGGGATTTAGTTGGTGGACTTGGGTTTATAATATTCTTAAGCTTACATGATAAACTAGTAACATATTAGATTACTCAAGTCCATGAGCCCATTAACAAAACTATAATATAAACTAAGACACGTTTACAAAGTTCCTAAGATGAGAATGACTATCACTTTTCTTTAATGCTAACAATTTCCCCCTAAGGGGTGGTCATTCAAATGATGCTTCACGTAATTAGGTCTTCTGTCTTCTTGGTCTTGAACTTTGTGTGTCATCGTATATTAGTCTTGATTCTTCATTTCTTCATACTTTGTGATCTTCGATTAATGACTTTTAATCGTTCTTGCCTTTGATCAACATCTTTAATGGTTTGTCATGTCGTCTTCTCCAACATACTCATACTTCTTGAAAATACTTTGAACTTCATACTTATGTCTTCCTCACTTAATACTTGGACTTGTTCTTGACTTTCTTGATTAGCTCTTGACTTTGATGTAACTCTTTGTCTTAAACTTGATATTTTTGTCTTGAACGTTCTTCACTTAAGCTTGTTGAGGATGAACTTCATAAGTATGAGTATGTGAAGGTGAAGATGTTGAGGAATGAAATGATGGTGGTAAACGGCATTTCCTCCAAGGGACTATCATCAGTACCTGCATAAGAATGTTAGTTGAGATCACCAATCGATCATCGTGGACTTTTCTTAGAGATCAGACTACTACGACTGTTTTACTGATGAATGTCTTGATTCCATTCACCATGGTCGGTGACATCAGCCCCCCGAATCCCGTTAGGGACAGTTATCAATACTATGGATAAAATCCAAGTAAAAACCCACGTCTTAAGGACTCGATTCGTGAAAGGAATCTCCTTAGCGGGATTTCCAGCACTTACATGCTCAGACTTCGAGAGAATTAACAGCATAGTGTGAAAACCCTCTCTAGTCCTTACAAAGGTTGTTCCTGAATTGGATACTCTCAAGAAGGCTTACAATAGATATACCGAAGTATACCCACAATTCAGGTGTGCCGCTGAAGTATACCGAAGTATCACTCCACGACTGTAGACAATTTGAAACATAGTAATAATCATGATATGTAAGGCAAGATCCGTAGATCTCATAAAAGACTCATATACAACTTGTGTCCTTTTTGGCGAACACAAATGCTTTGGAAAGTGTATCCTAAGAGATCTTTTGATGATTCTCATGGCTCTAGACTCGATTAAGTGCGTTTTGATTTCAGTAGTTGGAGGCATGGAGCAGAGGGCCTCTTTTTCAATACCAACACATCTCTGAGTGAGAGGTCGATAGATTATGCAAGGTTCTCCGTGAGAAATGAAACTGTTAGACTTAATGAAGTGATTGTCATTCTTTGATTAGTAACTCGTGACTTGTATTTATAATTTATCGATTGTAAATGGTTTAAGTAAGTTGTAAAAACCGTAAGATACTCTCCTTTGTCTAAAACTCTATCTTATCCCACATCGGTCTAAAAGGGAAACCATGTAAGGGATCCTTATCTATAAAAGGACCTCATATCCTCCCATTTGATGTGTGGAAAACTAGGGGTAAGCTTATAGTATTTCTCCATCTCTTGTATCTCTTCACCTTCTTCATCTTAATCTAATATCTTTTTTTCTCTTCTACATCTAATCTCAATATCATCTTTAGTCTATTACGTGTGAAATGATATGATTTAAGGGTCCTACAGAAACAAATACCTTTTAAGAGATATCTGAGTAGCTAGGAGGGGTTATACACTACGTCACTGGGTCCATGACGTCTTGTCTTCAATACCGGTATCATCTTTGTGATAACTAATAGCAGATGTATTGACCCGATTTCTGTTCCTAAGTTTTCATGGAGGGCTATTTCTTTTCACCCTTTCATAAATGTTTTCTTTTTAATTCTTCAACCCCTTCTTTCTCCTTTCATCACTTTACTCCTTTTCTCAAATCATTCCTAAGGACTTCTAATTCTAATTTATTGGAATTATCCTTGGGTAGATCCCTCTGGCTCTGGCGGATCATCGGACATAAACCTAACCATAATCACCTTATTATTCCATGATTATCCTAGATTCATTGATCGCATGCCATAAAACCTTTTGTAAAGAACAAGAATCGACTTTTAACACCTTCAGGAGGTCGAGGTTGACCAAAATAGAAGAGATTCATGTTTAGTTTAGAGAGAGGAATGTTAGAGAGAAGGTGGAGTGTTTTAACTTTGGATATTATTTCTATTTAAATGCCATACAAGACAACTATTAGAGTATTACATTATCAGTCCGTGCACTTTATGCATTCTAGTTGTCTATTTCCAATTCACGTAAATATCGTCCAGCTTCATTTCTAACAATCTCCCTCCAGCTGGAGATATACGTGAATTGGTTACAATGATTCCTAACAAGTACATAACAATGATAAAAGCCATGCTGAAGTAGAGCAGTTTCCTTTCTTTTGAGGATGACTTCATAGCTCTTGATCTTCTCGTATCTTTCTCAGCTTGCTTGATTTACTTGCCGAATCACTGTAATTCTCTAATTGGGTTATTACTCCCTCCCAATTAGTGAGGCATTTTCTTTTACATGCTCCCTCCCAAATTGACAACCCGTTTGATATAGCCCTGATGCTTGTAGAAGAAGTTTCTCTGAAATCTTGCCAAATTGTCTTCAGTCTCTTGCACAGCGGAAAATGGATTATAGACTGATGACTTGTAACTTCTTCACAGGTTTGTTTTAGGGAGCATCATATCGACATCTTCAGCTCACTTAGAATGCTTCCAGTTCTTCAATAAACAGCCCCGATGTACACATTTCATACATTTCTCCCTCCAGGATGATGACGATCTTTCGGACTCATCCTACATATGTGTACATAGACATATCAACTAGAAGCAACATACAAATCAATACCCCATGAGTGGATGTCGATAACTATTCTCTCTTCAATTCTCTTCAGATCAATCTCTTCTCAAACCTCTTGTATCAAAACAACGGCTTTTTGTAGTGACTGCTGATGGATAAACCCACTATGACGAACTTGAGACTGAAGTAAAATAACCCAGACTTGTGACTTAAACTTGCACAATCGTGTGACTAAGAACCTATACTGAGCACTACAACGTAACTCCTTAAAGCATATAGGTCGTTTCATATACCCATCCATCCTTCCTTAACTGTATATGAACCTCTCTTGAATTATCCACGTCTTTGTGTGACACTGAGTACTACAACGTATCTCCTTTAAGTGATAGTTAACTAGGTCTTCGTCCATCCTCCCCTTGACCTATGAAAACTAGATAACCCAAGACTTAATCACTATACTACAAATGCTCAAACAAGGATCTCGAAGAATCATGCATCCAACCAACCCCGATATCTTCAAGATACTAAGTACACGTACCCGTGATATTCCACTTCAACTTCAAATAAGTAATAATGAATCATCCTTGTAGTCACAGTTGATAATTTAGCCATTGACATTTGATTGCGATTCTTGAGCAGGATCTTTTCGGCTATACGTGGTGATGTTGAAGGTGTAGACCAAAAATGTTATTTGTGATTTTGGTGTGAAATATGCCATGAAATGACATTCTAATGATGCTGGGAAAATTTGAGTTTTACAATTTTTACGCCAAAAATTCCCGAAAAATTCGAATTTTGGCCAAAAAATTTGAATTTTGGGCCAAAATTTTCACTCTTGAACCAGAATTTGAATCTCGCGTAAAAATTGTCCGTTAAGTCTCCTGTAAAAATTAATTTTTTTTTTTTTTTTGCAAATGCGATAAGGTTGTCTTGTCCGATATCTGAATTGCCTTCTTTGTCCGATATCGCAATTGAGAAAAGATATCGGACAAGTCTGACGTGTTGAAATGCGATAAATCTGTCTAGGCTCAAATGCGTTAACTTTATCAGACCCCAACTGCGATAGCTATCTGGATTCGAATTGCGATAGAGTCCAGGCCTGAATTGCGATAAGTTTGACAGAGCCAATTGCGATAGACCTTTTTGATGCAATTGCGATAGAAATTCTCAATTGCGATAAATCGCTGAGTTATCTGCCAAATGCGATAAACGCGCTGAAGAGGCCAAATGCGATATACTGCACTTTCCAACCACTTTTTGACCTTTTTTCTTACAATCCCACGCATTCCACTGACAATTTTCACCCACTAGCCAACTTTTTCCATAAACCAATAATTATTTCAATTATTATATTCACAAACAAATCTTATACAAGATTTTTTGTGATTTTGGATCAAAGTAGCTAAGAACAAATACAAGATTTATTCTTCCAAACCAAGTTTTGAGTGAAAAACTAGTGAACATTCACAGCCCAAGTCGATATATCACAAAACAAACACAACCTTTGATCTTCAAAAGGTGTACGATTTCAAGATAAACACCAAAAGGGTCACGTTTTTATGAAACAAAAACGCAACATTTGGGTTCTTTTAAACATAAATCGAACACAAAAACATCAAAAGAAAACTCTACTGATGAATAGTACGAGTTAGAACACACCAAAAAATCACATTTTTACCTTAAACACACCACGATTCGCCCCCGGTTAGCTCTTGATACCAATTGTAAAGACCAAGAATCGTGTTTTAACACCTTCAGGAGGTCGAGGTTGACCAAAATAGAAGAGATTCATGTTTAGTTTAGAGAGAGGAATGTTAGAGAGAAGGTGGAGTGTTTTAACTTTGGATATTATTTCTATGTTGATGATTCACAGCCACACCCCACAAGTGAAGACTTGTGGGGTATTTAAATGCCATACAAGACAACTTTAAGAGTATTACATTATCAGTCCTTGCACTTTATGCATACTAGTTGTCTATTTCCAATTCACGTAAATATCGTCCAGCTTCATTTCTAACATCATTGATCACATGCCATAAAACCTTTTGTAAAATCTCTAAAAGTGTTTATAATAATAAAACATATTTTGTTAACACTTCGAGAGTTTTGCATTGTCTGAAATACTCCCCCTTCACATGTTCTCATGCGTTTTTAAGATAAGTTTGCACATGTTGGGTAGAGTTTGCACTTTTGAATTGATTGATATTCAATGAACATGGCCGATTCGAGACATGCTTACATCACTAGTTAGACTAGCTTGAAATTATTACCCGTCCTGGTTAAGTTCAAAGAGAATCTCTCGAGACGGTACACTCTACTTAGACAAGTCCTATTCGAGACACGCTTACATCACTGGTCAGACCAGCTTGAAATTATTACCTGTCCAGGACAAGTCTTTTCGATTACTGACATTTAAGCTTCGTCAATTCGTTGTTTATATCTGATTCGAGCTCTGTTAGCCTTCTTTTTTATAAAGATATCGTCTTACACGTGAATTGGACTAGATTCGTAGAAAGTAGAGCCCGCATGGACTACTATTGTCTAAGTGGCAAACATGTAATGTAAAGGGCCTATAAATACCCCTCATGACTCTCCATGAGGGGTGTGAGAAATCATTGTGTATTCATTCATTCTTTAATCTAATATACATTGTATGTTTCTTCACCTTTTTCTCTCTACTTTCTCTCTCTAGAAAGATGATGTATTTCGATCAACCTCGACCTCCAGAAGGTGTTTCTTGATTATAACAAGTGGCATCAGAGCTAACCAGGGGTGAATCGTGGTGTTTTGTGGTAAAAAAAAGGTGATTTTTGGTGTTTTTTCTCGGAAAAAGTACGTGTTTCTTCGAGTAAGAAGAACTTTTTCCGAGTTAGGGCATATATTCTTTGAGCAAGAAGCAATAACTTCGAGTAAGAAGCAATAACTTCAAGTAAGAAGTGATAACTTCGAGTAAGAAGCAATAACTTCGAGTAAGAAGCGATAACTTCGAGTAAGAATCAATAACTTCGAGTAAGAAGCAATAACTTCGAGTAAGAAGTTTTTTCGACTTAGTTCATATATTTCTTCGAGTTAGAATAAGTGTTCTAAGTTAGTTTCCAAGCTTATTTGAGTTAGATATATTTCCGAGTTAGGAAGTTAATTCTCTACGAGTTAGAAAAGAATTTCCATGCTTCTTCGAGTAAGGTTTATAGATTTCGAGTAAGGCTGAAACTTCGAGTAAGGATTTTTTAAGAATCTTCCGAGTTAGTTTGTAATATACTTCGAGCAAGCAGACTTTTATGAGTAAGGATTCTATATCCTTCGAGTTAACAGAACTTCGAGTAACGATATATTGAATACTTCGAGTAAGGAGTTCCGAGCAAGGAAAACTTCGAGTAAGGAGTTATGTTTCCGAATTTCTAGGGTATTTACAGAGCATCAAGGAGTGAAATTCTTCTGTGTTTATTAAGGTTTCGCAGAATATCTAATATACAAAACCCTAGTTCGATCCGCGGAACAGGGAGTATTGATGTTCCCGTTTCGAGTGCAAGTTTTAAATTTATAACACGATCTACCAATAATTCAAACGAAACACATACGAGCAAGTATACTCGTCCGTGCGTAGTAAGAGGTGAAATGGCAAGCCGAGGTCGTTCACAGGGATTTGTTTAGTTTTGGGATGTGAGTTTCGAATATAATATCAATCTTGTTCAACGATTCTAATAGCAAGCAAATAATGATGATGTGAATTCAATAAATTAAAGACTACACTTGCCTAGACTAGTTTTGCACAATTCTCTTGACATGATGATGACAAAAGTTCCATTTGATTATGATCAACAAATTAGATGGTGTTCTAATTCGATTAGTGGGTATACTAACTCTATTGTTTCCAACACTTTCAATCCTCGTCAAGATTTTAAGATGACAAAAACAATATTTAAGATTTGATCAATCCAAGACTAACACAACTCAATTACTCAATTCGCTTTTGTTTCACAAGCAATTAACAACCACATTATTTTAGTTTTCCAAGTTTAACCAAGTTACTTATGAAATGGTCAATACATAAGGTAACACCCTCATAGACAAAGGTTTACAACTAATTGACTAACAATGTCTTTTTCAACCCATTACACTATTAGTAATTAACCAAACTTGATAACTCTTTGGTGGAGAAAACTCTTAATAGCACAATTCGTTCTTAGTATTAGCTTTTCGTTTATCGTAGAACCATTGAGTCATAATCAACCAAAAGTCATGTAACAAACATCATCTAGGCAAGCGCACAAGGCACTTAGCCACTCATGGCAAACAAAGAAATAACCACAAGAAATTTATCACTTGAAAACATGATTAAAAAGTCATACAAAAGTTGTAATGATGATTACAAGAATTAGGAACACTTGTGAGATGATCAACAAAGATTCCTTGAATGATTAAGTTGATAATTAATGAATGTAAGCTTTCCTTTTTTCCTACGTTTTTCTCCTTTTTCGCCCCCTTGAATATGTTTGTAACCCTTTTGGTCTCTAGGTAGTGATGTATATGATAATAGTTGGTTTCTCTTGTTTGATAGATAGTTTTTTTTTTGTTGTATCTTTTGGCCAAGTATATATAAGATGGCTCCCCTTGGTCACCAAGCAAAATACTTGCTCCTAAAGTGTCATAAAATGAAGGCAAAATGAGTTAATGGAAGTAGATGATCGGACTTTGGAGTAATGGCACTTAATTCTTCACTTAAATGCAACTTTGGATGACTTTTAGTGGCTAAACCCGCGGTCGGGACCAAGGACCGGCGGTTTGGATGTCTGCTGAACCTTAGGTTTGGACTCTGAACCTTCGGTTTTAGAATGACTGCTCAACCTTGGGTTTGAGATATGAACCTTGGGTTTGGGATTCAGCTTCAACCTTGGGTTTGAGATATGAGCCTTGGGTTTGAACATAATTCTCATTCATTTCATCAATTCTTGATCTTTTGAACTTGGAAATCATTGCAATCTTGATTCTTTATCTTTAACGATCCTTCCAAAGCCTTTATTGTGATAAGAATCCTACGTTTGTGCATAAGCTCTTGATTTAACTTTTCTTCATCTTTTTAGCCTTTTCCTTGAACTTGATCGTACCTGAACTAAAATACATCTTTTGCACCTTTTAAGCATAATATATTCACAAATACAACCAAATATAATGCATAAACGTAGAAATAACGCAACTAAAACATGTATAAAATGAGCGTTATCAAATCCCCCACACTTACACTTTGCTTGCCCCCAAGCAAATCTTAGCTTTTAGAAGTAAATCCACATGATATAAATTATAATGATTCTAAAAATGAGATTCAAATCCATCAAGTACAAGTACAAGATAAGATCCATCTTTTTAAGTTTATAGGTGAAAAGTCGAGATGTTTGACAATACCTTAATGATTCTCTTGCTTGATAACATGTTAAAACACCTCACAAAAAAGGAATGAAGTATAATTCACTCATCACTCATTTATGTATCGGGTAAGTATATAAGAAAATAACACTCATTGCTCAGTCATGATCTAAATATTACCATCAACTTGTACAAGAAACAAAACTCCACCGACGTGGCGTAAGCACCAAGTGTAAACATCTAAGAGGACTTTTATTTGGGTTTAAGGCTTCAGGGGTTATATAAGACTTATGTGCAACTATCTCATGTAAAACATAATAGCTCGCTAACAACGAATTCTTGCATCACCAAATAACGGATGGTCACTAAGGATAACCTTAGATCGCTAACAACGCTACCTAATTCCTCAAGAAATCGGATGGTCACCACATGTCAATACACTTGATAATTACCACAAAATCAATTAGGTAGGGATAAGACATGGGATATATTTATGAAATTGGTTTAAAATAAAAATATTACAAATAGTCAAAGTCTACAACCGAATGCTACTAGCTACATCAACCACTTTCCTTTGAACTCGAGAACTCATCCTTAATCGATATCATTCTTTCATAACTCATTGGCTATTCTTGTCACCATACACTTGCGATTACTTTTTTTTTCATCGATCATAATACCAATAGTCAACTTTCTCAATTTCAAGGATTCCCATATAACAACCATCTTTCCTTTGTAGCTAGTAACCAACCAAGACGTGACTATGGGTAAGGTTAAGGCTAAAGGTGTAAAATATTTTTATATTTTTCTGGTGTAACGAAATGAAAAAGATGGCTCAAAGGGTGTACTAATGGTATCTAGCACTAAAATTGAGTGCTAACAAATGGGTTCATATAAGTGGTTAACTAACTGATGTGGCCAGCTAATATATCATTAGATGAAAAATGGAAGGCCATTTGGTTTAATTCCTAAGGTTGCCTCTTATCACACGAATACACTTATATCACACAAGGTAATCTCACTGCGGTCTGGTAATGATTTGCATGTACAAGTTCTAGAATAAATAAGATCACCGACACACTCATAGCAAAAAGATCAAGCATAAAAGATGTATGCTATATAAGAATAGGCTTAAATCCTCACAATTTAGTGGAATGGGCTATAGTTGTGCTAGCAATGTTATCAATCCTAAAAATGGATCGCAATGTCAATCAGGACACATCTCGAATTTTCAAAAATTACATGTTTTATCAGTGGATTGATCTAGTTGTTCTAATATAGATTATTCTAAATGTGCGAAAACAACTAGATCATAAGGGCAAACAAATTAAAAACAAGGCTCAAAAATATAGAAAATTTAAAAAATTCCAGTATCATTTTCCTATTTCCTCCCCCCCACACTTAAGTTTGACATTGTCCTCAATGTAAAGAACGATGAACCATAAAAATAGGGAAATGGAACATAAAAGAAATGATACTGCCTGAACCTCGGAATCTTTAGCAGGCTCTAAATCAGATATTGAGATTGAATGATTTAAAAACACACGGGTTGCCTCCCGAGAAGCGCTAAATTTATTAATGAGTCATCAGCCCGACTCATCTTTTCTTACTTTCGTGGTTTATGTTTGGGATTCTTTCCTGACTTCTTTGGAATATACACCACATTTCCTTTTACTATTCCTTTTCCGGTTTTATCAATATCATGTAACTTTGCGGTATTGCAAGTTCTAGGGAGAACATCCCAGATGTAACCAGTTTCCGCAGCCCATGGTATTACTTTTTTATAATCAGCTGGAAAAGGTGCCATAAACGGAATAGCAGTGTATTTATTTTTATCGAGCATTTCAAGTGGAATTTCTTCACTTGACATTTCATTCAATTGCTCCTCATCATGGTAGAGTTTGATTCGATGTCCATTAACAATGAAAGTTCCACCATGCTTGTCATATAATTCGACATATCCGGATGGAAAACCATGTTTTACCACGAATGGACCAAACCATTTGGTTCTTAGCTTAGGAGCTTTGAATTTGTACTTAGAATTGAATAAAAGAACTTTGTCTCCGGCTTTGAATGCTTTCCGGATTCTCAGTTTCCTATCATGATAAGCTTTTGTTCGCGCTTGTACAACTTGGAATTCTCATATGCTTGGAGTCTTAATTCATCGAGTTCATGCAATTGCAAGAATCGTTTTTCTCCCGCGATTTTAAGATTGGGGTTACATTGCCTCAGCGCCCAGTAAGCTCGGTGTTCAATTTCAAACTGCAAATGACAAGTTTTTCCATATATGAGTCTATATGGTGTTGTGCCAATTGGAGTTTTATATGCCGTTCTGAACGCCCATAGAGCATCATCGAGTTTCCTTGACCAAACAGAAGCATTATCCTTAACCGTTTTTTCAAGTATTCTTTTTAAAGCTCTATTGGTGTTTTCAACTTGACCACTGGTTTGTGGATGGTATGCTGTTGCGAAATGATGGTGGACCCCATATCGTTTCATAGCTTTCTCCATTTGATGGTTACAGAAGTGAGTTACTCTGTCACTTATTAAAGCTTTTGGAATTCCGAATCGAGAGAAAAGCTTTTTTAGAAAATTTACAACCACTCGTGCATCATTAGTGGGTAAGGCTTCCGCTTCGGCCCATTTAGAAACATAGTCAATTGCAACGAGGATGTATTCGAACTTATGAGATTTAGGAAAAGGACCCATAAAGTCAATGCCCCAAATATCAAAGATTTCAGAAACTTGAATGCTCTTTTGTGGCATTTCGTCTCTACGAGAAAGACTACCAGACTTCTGGCATGCATCACAATTTTTAACAAGCGTATGTGCTTCTTTAAAAATTGTTGGCCAATAAAATCCCGCATCGTATACCTTTTTAGCGGTTGTGGATGGACCGTAATGTCCTCCAGTTGGGCCATGATGACATTCATCAAGAATTTTTCGGGTCTCTGAACCATACACACATCTTCTAATTATCACATCGGGACACATTTTAAATAGATATGGTTCATCCCAAAAATAGTGTTTCAGGTTTGCGAAGAATTTACTACGCTCAGCGTAAGATAGACCTTTTTGTAATATTCCTCCGGCTAAATAATTTGCATAATTGGTTGGCCTCAAACAATCAACTTAAATCAACCACGGATGTGGTCAAATAAAGTCAAACCAATTGAAGACAACTAACCAAGGAGTACAGTGTATCCCCGGGTCGTTAAGTCCCAGCGAGGTGTGAACACTGTAGTAAAACGGATTTGTGATCGGGTGATAATTGAACAGAAAAGGGTTGTGAGTGATTAAACTAAGGAAATATAAAATGAAATAGCTTAAACAAGATATAAAAACAAGTACGTGAAAGCAAAATATTTAGAAACGTCTAAAATCTAAAAACGCGTACGTTTAATTTAAATTTACGTAAACGTACGAAATAAAACGCAAGATTTGATAAATAAAAGGCCTACGGATATGAAAATTATATTTTTACAATCCTAATAATAAAAGAAAATTATTGGAAAATTAAAATTATTTTTACAACTATTTAATTAATTATTATTAATTAAAAACTATTTTTAACTATTAAATAATAACCTAAAAAGTGAGAAAATAAGAAATAAACCTAGAAAAATGAAATTATGACTTAGATAAATCTAAAATATTATAAAACTTATTTTAAAACTGAAAATATATTTATTACACTTTTTATCTAATTATTATTAATTAATTACTTTTTAATTAATATTTAAACTAATTAAAATTCTAATAAATACTAAATGATCAAAGAAAAATCTGAAAATTTTTCTATAAATATTAAATAAGTACAGGAAGTTAGGAAAAATATAAAAATGAAAAGTGCTTAATGAAAAAGCAGAAAAATAAGCCAAATAGCTTAAATAGAAGCTATCACTTTTTTTATATTTGGTTTTTCTTTGATTTTCTTTTTCAAAACTATTATACTACTGGAAATAACAAACTTTAATAAAGAAAAGCTTATTGGAACATGGAAATAAGCAGTTTGCAAGCTAAAGAACTTAACAGCCACTTATAAGCTTTTGAGGATTTTTCAAACCAAGCTAAAAGCTTGGAAACAAGCTAAAAGCTATTGGACAAAGCTAAAATGGATTGAGACAAGTTTAAATAAGCTATAGGGAGCAATATAAGCACTAGGGAATAACAAATAAGCATGAAATGAGCTAAAAAGTCCAAAAAAATCTGCTAAAATACTTATGGTGCAGGGCAGAAACTGCTGTTTTCAAGCTACAAAAAAGCAGCTTAAAAAAAATCTAAAACATAAACTAAAAATATGGAGAAGTACACAAGCTAGGGAACTATATGCGTGTCAAATTTCAGCTTCTAACTCCTTAAGATGAAGAAATGAAAAATAAAAGAAAATCGCTGCAGAAACAAAAAATACGAAAATGTGCGAATTTCATTCTGAAATGGGTTGTTTTGGGTGTAGCCTTGTGCAGAGGTTCTAAGCTTTTGGGTACTCACTAAATAGACTACTGGGAACTCAAAAATACCATGGTTGAGGGCCAAAAGAGCTTATGGCTATATATGGCTTGTATGAGCTTTTTGAGGGCTGAAAATTGCAAAGATCATATAAAACTGCTATAACTATCTATATGGCCTATCAAATCTTGGAAATAGCTTATTATGGCTTATATAAGCTGGTTCAAAGCTGGTGAAATGGTAAATGCACAGTAATTAAGCTTGTTTGACCTAGTTTGACTGCTGTGGCAAACACCCCTTTAAGGGCCTGTTTTGGTTATTTTTAACTGAAAATGGTCTATTTAAGCTAGAATCTGTTTTGAACTAAATCTGTTTAACTTAATTAAGTACTAATAAGTGAATAAAAACTGAAAATAAGCTGTGAATAAATAGTATGCTATAAATGGCTATTTTTGGCTTTTTATTAGATATTTAAGTAAAATAAAGACAAAGTTTACTAAAGACTTGTAAAACTGAGTAAATAAGATTAAAAACTATTAATAAGCATAATTTAACTAGAATAAGCTGAAAATAAGCTATGTAACAGTATACTATAGAATTTTACAAAAAATAGAAAAAGCTTACAACTGAGAATTGGATTATAGAACAATGAAAATGGAACAGAAACACACCTAGCTTGTTCACACAAGCTAGAAAACCCAAATAAGCTTCCTGAACAGCTTATACACTCAAGAACAGCTTATTGGCTACTCAGTTGACCATCTTTGACTTTTTCTTGATTTTTGGAATTAGAACCCAGGAACCTCTCAAACTTTTATGGTATCTCTAATAAGCTTTTAAGAGCTTATTTGTACTTAATAGAACAGCTTATATCATCAAAAACAAACATGAGCAATTTGGCGGGAAAATCAGTTTCAACTGGAAACATGGAATTAATCTAATTGATGACTTGAATTACATTAAAAAATACTTATACAACTTGAAATTAACTAAACCCAGCAAGGTTTTTACATAAGATTATCTAGCAGACTTGAAAATTAAAGTTACACTACTCCTAAATTAAATTAAAATCTACTACTGATCTTTTCTGTGTTGGAGTACTCTTATACCCTTCAAATATCTTCCTTGGGTCCCTCAGAGTGAATCCCAGCACTTGGATAGCTCCAATTCATCCCAGCCGTGCACTTGTAAATTTGGCGCCAAAAGTCTAAAGTGGGAAAACCCACTTGGTACTGGAACTGATGGGGGGGGGGGAAGTGGGAAAGCATTAAATGTTATTTTTGGATTGTTAGGGAGTGGGTGAGGAGAGGACATAAAGGGTAGCAGCTGGCTTGGTGAGGTGGAAGGGATAAGCAGTATGGCGGTTTTTGGTTATTTTGACTTTCTGGATCACTGTACAAGTTTGACCTTCTTTTATTTAAAACAGGCTTTGACTTTCTGTGGTCAAACTTGGGTAATTTTGGATATTAGGGAATGGGAAATGGGTTAAGGGTTTTAGAAAAATGGAATTTGGAAATGTTTAAACTTCAGGGACCTAAATTGCCATTTTCTAAAACTTCAGGGACCTTTTATATCATTTTTAAAACTTGAAAGACCAAAACTGCCATTTCTATAAAACTTTCATCCAAGGACCAATATTGTAAAAGTTAAATAGTTTAGGGACCTTGAATGATATTTTTAACACCAGGGACTATTTTTGCCAATTTTTAAAAGTTAAAGGACTGAAATTGACAATTATGCAAACTATGTTCGTTTTTCAACTGTATTTAATCATTTTACACTTGTAACACATAAAAACACAATCAAATGATATTTTCTGTATTTTGAAGCATATCTGCATGTTTTTTAAATGTTTTTGTAGTCTAAATGTGAATAAAATGATGAGTATTTAGACACTCATCAATCCCCCACACTAAACTATTGCTAGTCCCTAGCAATCTTTTATGAAAATTTAATGGATTTTATCTCTTTACCAAAAGCCATTTGATGCGTGGTTTTGTAACCTTACAACAGGTTTTACCTCTCGAGGGATCTCAAGAGGCTTACAACCCCACCAGGCAGTGTACCTGACCGATGTAGTATAGTGTAGTGGTAAGTACGGGGGATTGATCGTTCTCCACAGGGAATAGTGTTCGTTAGGTATGAAAGGCTACTCTAATTAGGTCTAAGGATTGAGGAAGATTCTTTTTTATGTTTTTATAATTTTTATGAAAGCAAGTAAAATCTCGATTTTGAAGGAGTGGGCGGAATTAGTTGCTAGTCAACTAACCCAAATTACTACAAATGCAAATAAAATAAAATAACAAAAATGAAAAGTGGTGAGAAACTTATGTGTAGAGAAATGTGTTTACTTAGATTTCCTTACTCCCTAACTATCTTTTACCGGTTAATTAGTGTGTATTAGTTGCGTGGATGACGGGTGTATTCCTTAATACCATTCGTGGGGTGGCGTACTTACTTCCCCAAACTCTACAAGCTCCTACTTCACTCCTATGTCGAGCCGGCTAGGAAGCTCCTAACATGGGATCACTAGAATTCGCTTGTGCATTAAATACAACCATAAAAACCTTTAGTACGCGTTTGGTTCATGTTTCTTAAGACGTTCAAGCAAGTTACCGAATAGGAAGTTAGCCAGTTTTCTTAAGCCTAACATAGATAAACAATCATCCAATACAACTAACAACACACTAACAACCAATAATCAATAGCTAGGTTTCATTAGACCTAAGCAAACACAAGATAAAATTAGCCTAACATGTTAAACAAAAGACAAGCATAAGATAGAATCAAACAACACATAGACATATTGAATGATTAATTGATAACTTATCTTTCAATGAAACATGGAAGATCTCAAGGCTAAAAGCCCTGAAAAAGTAGCTAAAATCGTCTTAGGGTTTTATCCCAAAATTCCACACACTAAGCTCTCCCTCAATGACAAAAAATTAGAAAACTATATATAGACTTTTGCATATGACGGCGTCACCTTATGGATTGTGACGCCGTCACCTCGCCGCTTTTAGGGTTCTCGGATGACCATCTTGACGCCGTCCCTCTTTAATTCTCCAAAATCCGTTCTGGCCTATCAAGGCTTGACGCCCTCACCTCTTGAACGTGACGCCGTCCCCTTATGAATTAAGCCGTGACGCCCTTGATTTAGTTAAAGAGTGACGCCGTCAGAATTCACATGCTAACTCACTGGCCCGTCATGAGTAAATTTCACATCCCACTTTTCTTGCCAAGGCATGACGCCGTCCAGAGTTAAGTCTGACGCCGTCAAGAGTAACTTTTAGCCGATTCTTGAGACTTTGCCGTTTTCTTCACTTTGATGCTCCAAAAACGTCCAAAATGCCTCCTTTTCCAGATTTCTCCTCAAAAGTACCTAAAATGACAAAAGGAACGATTTAGGGCGATATTTGATCAAATAAATACGATTTCGGGCTTAAATGACCCCTTAAAAGCGGTACACTTTTCGCTTCATCAAATACCCTTACACTTGAGATTTGCTTGTCCTCAAGCAAATGCGCTTTTATTCTAATCAAAATACAAGTTAGGGGTCATTTAATACTAACATAAAAGTAATTACAACAAATAATCGTTCCACTTCAATCATAATAAGCACGGAGATTACATACTAGCACCTCACAAGTAGTGTTTAGATACTCACATCTCTCAAGTGTCATCAAAATAAATCTCATAAATGAAAACGGAAAATATCTCTCACTACCTGTCATAGCAAATAGATTACCATAGGCTTGGGAAAGGATCGAAAACCTCCTCCACTAGGCGTAAGCACCAAAGATAAACTATCAAAGAGGGCTTTTAAATGGGTTGTAATGTTAGGTGTAGGGAAAAGGAAAACACGGTTTGGTTGGATAAAGGATATTTTACTGGTGGCGAGTTAAAAATCTTGGTCAATTACATGTACTATACAATGTTGCTAAGCCAAGACTAGACTCGATCTTAAGCTAGAAACGAAATAACAAAATAACAAAAACATAAAACAAACATAAAATAAAACGGGATGGTAGTCCGTATGTTTTTTCTATTTTTCATTTTCTCATTTTTTTTGTATTTTTCTTGATTTTTCGATTTTTTTTTTTTTTTTTTTTTTTTTTTTTTTTTTTTTGCATACACTTTTGCCCTACCATCCAAAATAATACATCATAGGGGCATTGCATTCCCCTTACACTTGAATTTTTACATAACTTTACAAATACTAATCTAATGACTCGAATTAAGATAATTGAAAAACTTGGAGTACTTTTAAAACATTTAGCACATATGGGGGTAATAAATGATGTTCTTCCCCATTACTCCATTACACTAGTACTTTACCCATGAGTCCCAATCATCCCAAAACAATATGTACAAGGATATGACTCGACTTAGCAACCATGTAATCAACTAGATAATTAACTTGGGTTTAAACAAATGTTGTAACAATAATGCACTAAAAATGAGTGCATACAAGGTAGGCTAAGGCGATTTGGGTGTACATTTAAGTGGGGTGTAACAAATTCTTCCTTTAAGTAAAATGCTTAAAGGTCGAAACGAAAAGATAGGCTCTGAGGGGTGTACTAGGGGTATCGTGTACTAAAAATGAGTACAACGCAAAGGGTGTGGGAGAATTACTTGACCAATGTAGCCAAAGTAATTATAACAAAAACACAGGTGTAAAACAATGGGTTAATCCTAATGCCTCTTATCATGTAGTAAATCTAACTACACGAATGTAGTCTCACTTGTGGCCTCGGAATGGTCCTAACGCAAGTTCTAGAATCTAAGTGCTACCGGTACACACATCATAGCATAAATGCTTTTCCTACCAATTCTAGGGGCGAACCTCACATATTTGGGGGGAGGAAAATTTTTTAGTGGTACGGTTTTTTGTGCTAGTCATATAATTCCTATGCATGAGACGCTCATTAAGATCAAAGTTTCACTCCTATATGTTGTAAAAAATTTTAAATTTGGCACTAAAATTACCCTGATCAAGTATTTCTCTCAGTTTTATTACACATCTATTATTAAACAAACAAAAATCAAGCGCAATTGTATTCTCTAAAATCGTACTTTTACCCTCCCCTTACACTTAAGATGAACATTGTCCCCAATGTTCAAATAACAAGATGTAAAAGCAAAAAGTAAAAGAATGAAATCAAATACTCCCCTGATTCGCTCGTTGGATAGTGAAATTACACGGTTAAATCTTCCTCCAAAGAGAATGTTGAAACTCCATGACTAATGCATCGCCATAAGCTTGATCCAAAAACATTTCCTTGTCCAAAATAACCTGTTAAACCTGAGAAAACAAACACGAAAACCTGCATAACATCGGCGGGATAAAATCTATATATAAGGATATAATGCTTGTGGAATGATAATTTTGCAGATTCCTGGAGATTATAAGTTGGAGATTTTAATAAAAACTTTTTATGAAAACAAAACTTTCAAAAATTTCTGGAAATTAAATCTGACGCCGTCAGGTTATAACCCCTGACGCCGTCAGAAATGACCTGACAAAAATTTTCATTTTAAGTTTCCGGAAAATTTCTGGAAAAACCTTTACCTTACTTCCTGGAAATCCTGCAAAACATCATTATGACTCGATACAAGCATTTGACTCAAACAAATACTAATATGTATGTTAATTTAATATTATTATGATTCATGTTCATTTGTTCTAATAAACCGATTTAGATTTCCCTTACACTTATCTTTTGCAAAATACCTTTATATGTAGTTAAGACGAAGTTAAAAACAAAATAAAGCATTTTCACAATTTTAGTTTTGAACATGAATCAATAATAATAAAAATTAAACATACATACGGAAGCAAATAAAATCAAACAAACAAATAAATAAACACACAAAGCAAATAAAGCTTGGGTTGCCTCCCAAGAAGCGCTTGTTTTTGTTCGAGTCATGAGCCTGACTCTACCCTTATTTAATGGATAAAGGAGAGGTTTTCCCTACACTTAGGATTAAGTGCGGGTGATAGTAGCGATACACACCAGCTCGGTAGGAGTATGCCACGTGAGGAAAGAGTGGTGGATGAATTATATGCTCAAAGGGGTGTGCTCCTTTCATCATAACCTTACCTAGTTCACTTTGGTCAATGGGTGAGTTAAAGTGTTCTCCTAAAAAGGGATCATTTTCTAACAACTTCGAGAGAGACTCCTAGTTGGGAATCCATCTTGACCCAATAGACCCGGTTTAAACCCATAATGTTTCTTATGATCAATCATGAATGGGTGATGTAGACATGTAAGGTCATTTTTCACTCCTATATTGTCTTCCTCACTACAAGGCTTAATGTCTACTACCTTAATCTTAACATTACCCGGACTACATGGTTTGATGGGTGGATCGGGACCTAATTCAATTCCTAAGTTCACATCTAAGGATGGAAGATTAGGTAACGGTTTTGGTTTAGGCTCCGGTTCATCAAAACTAGGAACTTCCATAGAACTAAAAGAAAGGTTATGACTACAAGTATTCAAACCTATTTCTTCTAGTTTTGTTTCGTTCAAAGGTTCTACCTCTATTGGGGTTCCTATAGTCTCTTCTACTTCTTTCGGGTAAGTCACGGGCGGTGTATGTGCCTCAAATGATGGTAGGACTTGTGGGGTACTTGGTGGTCTTAGATTTTCTACTCTATCGTCCATCTTATCAAGATCACCTATATCCTCATCATGTGTTTTAGTAGGATCTAACCCTAACATTTTCCCAAGTATCTCAAGTGCTTCTCTAGGCATCTCAACTTCTATGTCCGAATCATAAGGATCATCCTCAATATTCTGACTGCTATATTCAAACTGCCTAAAAGATTCATCATGTGTTTCTTGAGATTCATCGTCATCGATCATAAAACCTAGGTCTTTTTGATCAATGTGATCATGTTCGGCTAAATCCTCCGTCACATCAAGGTCACCTATGTGTTTGTTTTGTACTATGGCATTACATGACAACCACTTAGGTATCTCAACACTAATGTATTCATCCCCAAACAAACTTGTTTCATGATCCAGGAAATTTATATTCAATTGACTTGTACTAACGTTTGTTGGGTTGTCTACCCTATAATAATATTGGGCACAATCTTCTATGGCATCCCATGCTTCTTCAGCACTTAATTCCCTAAAGTCCCCATTGGCAAACTCCTCAATGCGCATTTGGTCATATTGGCCAACACGATAGTAAAAGGTTCGGGTTAGGGATGCTAAAGCGAAACTATGATGAGGGAATTTTCGGAGTAAATTTCTAAAACGAGTCCATGCATCATATATGGGTTCATCTCGATATTGTTTGAAATTCGAGATGTCAATAGGGTAGAATGGCCTTTGTGGTTGGTGGTATGGTGGATTCGCGTACTCCATAATGGTGAACGGAAGAGTCAATGGAAATTACGAACAAACACACAAAGAAAAAGATAGACTAAAGAAAACCTAGAAAAATAAAATAAAAATCTCACTAGAAAGGAATCTAGTGAGTAGACCTAATAGAAATAAAAATTCAACCTAAACAATAACTATTCCCCGGCAGCGGCGCCAAAAACTTGATGCGTGGTTTTGTAACCTTACAACAGGTTTTACCTCTCGAGGGATCTCAAGAGGCTTACAACCCCACCAGGCAGTGTACCTGACCGATGTAGTATAGTGTAGTGGTAAGTACGGGGGATTGATCGTTCTCCACAGGGAATAGTGTTCGTTAGGTATGAAAGGCTACTCTAATTAGGTCTAAGGATTGAGGAAGATTCTTTTTTATGTTTTTATAATTTTTATGAAAGCAAGTAAAATCTCGGTTTTGAAGAAGTGGGCGGAATTAGTTGCTAGTCAACTAACCCAAATTACTACAAATGCAAATAAAATAAAATAACAAAAATGAAAAGTGGTGAGAAACTTATGTGTAGAGAAATGTGTTTACTTAGATTTCCTTACTCCCTAACTATCTTTTACCGGTTAATTAGTGTGTATTAGTTGCGTGGATGACGGGTGTATTCCTTAATACCATTCGTGGGGTGGCGTACTTACTTCCCCAAACTCTACAAGCTCCTACTTCACTCCTATGTCGAGCCGGCTAGGAAGCTCCTAACATGGGATCACTAGAATTCGCTTGTGCATTAAATACAACCATAAAAACCTTTAGTACGCGTTTGGTTCATGTTTCTTAAGACGTTCAAGCAAGTTACCGAATAGGAAGTTAGCCAGTTTTCTTAAGCCTAACATAGATAAACAATCATCCAATACAACTAACAACACACTAACAACCAATAATCAATAGCTAGGTTTCATTAGACCTAAGCAAACACAAGATAAAATTAGCCTAACATGTTAAACAAAAGACAAGCATAAGATAGAATCAAACAACACATAGACATATTGAATGATTAATTGATAACTTATCTTTCAATGAAACATGGAAGATCTCAAGGCTAAAAGCCCTGAAAAAGTAGCTAAAATCGTCTTAGGGTTTTATCCCAAAATTCCACACACTAAGCTCTCCCTCAATGACAAAAAATTAGAAAACTATATATAGACTTTTGCATATGACGGCGTCACCTTATGGATTGTGACGCCGTCACCTCGCCGCTTTTAGGGTTCTCGGATGACCATCTTGACGCCGTCCCTCTTTAATTCTCCAAAATCCGTTCTGGCCTATCAAGGCTTGACGCCCTCACCTCTTGAACGTGACGCCGTCCCCTTATGAATTAAGCCGTGACGCCCTTGATTTAGTTAAAGAGTGACGCCGTCAGAATTCACATGCTAACTCACTGGCCCGTCATGAGTAAATTTCACATCCCACTTTTCTTGCCAAGGCATGACGCCGTCCAGAGTTAAGTCTGACGCCGTCAAGAGTAACTTTTAGCCGATTCTTGAGACTTTGCCGTTTTCTTCACTTTGATGCTCCAAAAACGTCCAAAATGCCTCCTTTTCCAGATTTCTCCTCAAAAGTACCTAAAATGACAAAAGGAACGATTTAGGGCGATATTTGATCAAATAAATACGATTTCGGGCTTAAATGACCCCTTAAAAGCGGTACACTTTTCGCTTCATCACCATTACTTCTGGAGTAGCCAATGTTTTAGTATGTGATACTTTGGTACATTGATAACCAAATGATTTTAAGCAAACCATCAGCTGTCAACGGATTTGATTTGTCTTTACCAGAAGCCGTTTGCTTCTGGACTAGCCAACTCTTAGATAAATTACAACTATTATCTTTGGTGAGCTGATTACCAATTATGGTTTTTCCACTTGCCTTTACCACAAGCCATAACCTTGCGGGCTAGCCAACTCTTTACTTATAAAGATATGGTGAGTCGAATACCATACAATTTTTGGCAAATTGTAAGCCATAAACGGATTTGATATATCTTTACCAAGAGTCGTTTGCTCCTGGATTAGCCAATCCTTATGTGGGTTAGACATGGTGGACTGATAACCATTTATTGCGTTCTAAGTGAGAAAAAAAATTTAAAATTTTGGCCAAAATGGGGGAATAGGGCACTAGAAGGTACAATATGACAAAATTCGCCAGAATTCCTCCCCACACTTAGAACTGAATATTGCCCTCAATATTCAAAGTACCAGTTGTTAAACCAACACTTAGAACGTGAAAAGGTAATACTAATAGCCATTTTTTATATATACATACATTTTTTTTTTTTTTTTTTAACTTGATAAAATGTACATATATACAACATGTGGGGCATCTCCCCCACACTTGGGTGTTAGAAAAGAGAAAGAAGACAGAAATATGGGTGAAAACCCATATGGTGTGCTAATATTTTTGTTCACCGAGTCACTCAGCTTGACTCGACCCCGCATTCATTTGTTCTTGGGGAAGCATGTGGAACAAAAAATCTCCATCGGACTTTCGTTCAAAATGTTTGGAAAAACATTGAATTTCATGAAAGTTCCACACCAATGAGATATACACAGATCCGGCTCACAAATGATAAATGAAAATGCCGGGGTCAAAGATAGTGTCTTCATTCCCGAAGGAGTGAAGAACAGGAGAAGTCACCGTGTAGGTGAAGAAAAGAAAGAAAGTCATGATAAAAATCATGACTAACTCATCATCATCAGAAGGAGAATTCATAATTTCAGTATCATGATTCTCATCATTTAAGCTCGTCTGATCAAGACATATTCTGGGCGGGAGGGATGGAATTTTGATATTAATCAAATTCTCAGTGTTGAGAACATCTCCCTCCGGAACATAAAGATAATCTTTGTCAAGATCAAAGTAGAAGTTATCATACTCCGGCGGAGATATGATATGAGTGAGTTCATCGGAGAACTCCTCGAAGGCAAATGATTCATATTTGGGGAGAGAAATATGAGAAGTAGCACTGCCACTAATCTTCTCTCCCATATGATCAAAATGGAAGGCTTCCATTTCCGGAATAGAATCATCGAAAAAAATGTCACTATCCTTTATGGGGATAGGAGATGAAATGGATTTTTCTTTGAAAGCCTCAATTTTAGAAATGAGAAGATTGACATTCAATAATGTTGCTCGAAGAGCTTCATCTTTGATTTCAGTGTCAATTTCCTCATCATTCTCTTCTTCTAAGCTGACTGGCTCAGAAGGAATTTCCTCCATATAAATGATGTCTCCACATGATAAAGAATCATCATTAGTGGAATCGGAGAACATCTCAATATGATCTTTTGAAAAATCAAGAGGAGGAGGGATATCACACATTTGATCAAAAGTTCCCTGTGACTCACTTGGGATTGGGACAAGGCTCTCAACACTAGACTTTATGAATTCGTTCGATTCCTTTTCAGGAATAGTGTCAAGATGCTCGTCCCCCATAATAAGAGAATTAGTGGGAACTTCGGGTGTGATAACAGCAGACTGAGGGAGTTGATAAACGGTATCATTTAAAGGAATAGCACTCTCCTCTTCATCTTCTTCATCCTCATCATCATCATCATCATCGAGCATGCACGCCTGTTTAAACAAGAAATGATTGTGTGCTGCTCGATCTTCGGCTAGAAGTTCTGCACAAGATTTCTCAGTAAGATCTTCATGGGGAAGCTCTTTAACTGAACCCTTAATTTTTTTGAGTAAATTAAGAATTTCAAGAGTGTCTTGAGAAAGTTCTTGTGATGATGGCTGAGGTGGTGGTTGAATTGTTTGATACTGTGGAGGTTGGTCTTGATAAGAATAATTGTAACTGTTACACGGACCATGCTCATTGGCAAGCGGGGTTCTCGTTTGACAATCGGATTCATAATGCGGACCTCCACAGTATTCACAACAGTAAAAACTGTTGTGGTGGTGGATAATATGGAGATGTGTCAAATCCGGATGATGTCTGATTGTTATAAGGGTTCTGCTCATAGACAAGCATATCTCCCGTTCGAAAATCATATTCCGGATGAGGACAATCTCCACAAAATTCACAAGAAAAGTTTGGTGTATTTTGATACGATGCATCATTGGGATTTGGATAATATGATTCTTGCTCGTATGAATGTGATGGGTAGTTGGAAAAATTCGAAGAGTCGTTAAATGAGTTCGGATTAGGATCATAAGCAAATGAATTCCTAGAACCACAAAACAAACAACTTCCGTTTTGAATATCATTACCACATTGTTCACATGTACACCAACGACATGGCAAACCAAAAAGCGGCTCACCACAACCAACACAAGGAATAAAATCCAGAGGTGGGACAAGTGGTGTGCTCTGAGAGCTAGGAATTTCCACCACTTCCGTTATGGTCTCTGGTTCTTGTTCTTGATAAACGTGAAGATTAGGCAAGTCGTTCTTTTTAGTCACCGTTCTAAGCTCTGTACGTTTGCTTGACAAACTTTTAACCGTAAATCGTGAAAGGTTAGGATCGATTCTTGACGGTTTGTCATTAATAGCACGTATCTCGGGCTGTGGAGGGTAGTAGGAAGGACTTTGAGAATCCTTGAGAGAATCTTTAGTGGATAATTCACACCAATAACAAGATCCACGATCCTTTGGTGCATGCTTTCCACACCGCTCACACGCACACTTAGAACAACGATGGCTGTCAATCAACGGGCTTTTACAATCAAAACATTTGTAGCCGAGAGACGCCATAGAAGAAAGGTATAAGAAGTTTAGAATCAAATGGATAGAGGGTAAAGGGATAAAGAATCAAAAAGGGTGAGAGGGTAAAGATGAATATTTTTGGGTTTTTTGTGTTCGTTGAAAACTTGAATAAAAATATTTTTGGTAATCGTTTAGTCAAACGAATTAACTTCACGATAATTTTGGTTTTTTCTGAAAATAAGAGAATATGGAAAAGGATGGTTAATATACAATGGGTGTATATTCAACAATCACTAATGCTTCAAATTCGTTTTTACGCAGCACACCTCCCCGGCAGCGGCGCCAAAATTTGATACGTGCTAAAACGTCTGCTAATACTGACCAAGTTAATGGTCAACAAGAGTCAAACAATCTAGGGCACGATGCAATTTACCAAGGAGTTTAGAGTATCCCCGGGTCGTTAAGTCCCAACGAGGTGTGAACACTGTAATAGAACGAATTTGTGATCGGGTGAAGATTGAACGGATAAGGTTTTGATTTGAATTACACTAAGGAAATGTGAAATAAAGCTAGAAAAATGAAAACTTAACTTTGAAAAATCTAAAATAACCTAAAACTTATTTTAAAACTAAAAATATATTTATTACACTTTTTATCTAATTATTATTAATTAATTACTAATTAATTATTATTTAAAACTAATTTAAATTATAATAAATACTAAATGAACAAAGAAAAATCTAAAACTTTTTATATAAATACTCTAAGGTGACAGGAAGATAAGAAAAATATAAAAATGAAAAGTGCTTAATGAAAAAGCAGAAAAATAAGCCAAATGGCTTAAATAGAAGCTATCACTTTTTTTATATTTGGTTTTTCTTTGATTTTCTTTTTCAAAACTATTATACTACTGGAAATAACAAACTTTAATAAAGAAAAGCTTATTGGAACATGGAAATAAGCAGTTTGCAAGCTAAAGAGCTTAACAGCCACTTATAAGCTTTTGAGGATTTTTCAAACCAAGCTAAAAGCTTGGAAACAAGCTAAAAGCTATTGGACAAAGCTAAAATGGACTGAGACAAGTTTAAATAAGCTATAGGGAGCAATATAAGCACTAGGGAATAACAAATAAGCACGAAATGAGCTAAAAAGTCCAAAAAATCTGCTGAAATACTTATGGTGCAGGGCAGAAACTGCTGTTTTCAAGCTACGAAAAAGCAGCTTAAAAAAAATCTAAAAAATAAACTAAAAATAAGGAGAAGTACACAATCTAGGGAACTATATGCGTGTCAAATTTCAGCTTCTAACTCCTTAAGATGAAGAAATGAAAAATAAAAGAAAATCGCTGCAGAAACAAAAAATACGAAAATGTGCGAATTTCATTCTGAAATGGGTTGTTTTGGGTGTAGCCTTGTGCAGAGGTTCTAAGCTTTTGGTTACTCACTAAATAGACTATTGGGAACTCAAAAATACCATGGTTGAGGGCCAAAAGAGCTTATGGCTATATATGGCTTGTATGAGCTTTTTGAGGGCTGAAAATTGCAAAGATCATATAAAACTGCTATAACTATCTATATGGCCTATCAAATCTTGGAAATAGCTTATTATGGCTTATATAAGCTGGTTCAAAGCTGGTGAAATGGTAAATGCACAGTAATTAAGCTTGTTTGACCTAGTTTGACTGCTGTGGCAAACACCCCTTTAAGGGCCTGTTTTGGTTATTTTTAACTGAAAATGGTCTATTTAAGCTAGAATCTGTTTTGAACTAAATCTGTTTAACTTAATTAAGTACTAATAAGTGAATAAAAACTGAAAATAAGCTGTGAATAAGTAGTATGCTATAAATGGCTATTTTTGGCTTTTTATTAGATATTTAAGTAAAATAAAGACAAAGTTTACTAAAGACTTGTAAAACTAAGTAAATAAGATTAAAAACTATTAATAAGCATAATTTAACTAGAATAAGCTGAAAATAAGCTATGTAACAGTATACTATAGAATTTTACAAAAAATAGAAAAAGCTTACAACTGAGAATTGGATTATAGAACAATGAAAATGGAACAGAAACACACCTAGCTTGTTCACACAAGCTAGAAAACCCAAATAAGCTTCCTGAACAGCTTATACACTCCAGAACAGCTTATTGGCTACTTAGTTGACCATCTTTGACTTTTTCTTGATTTTTGGAATTAGAACCCAGGAACCTCTCAAACTTTTATGGTATCTCTAATAAGCTTTTAAGAGCTTATTTGTACTTAATAGAACAGCTTATATCATCAAAAACAAACATGAGCAATTTGGCGGGAAAATCAGTTTCAACTGGAAACATGGAATTAATCTAATTGATGACTTGAATTACATTGAAAAATACTTATACAACTTGAAATTAACTAAACCCAGCAAGGTTTTTACATAAGATTATCTAGCAGACTTGAAAATTAAAGTTACACTACTCCTAAATTAAATTAAAATCTACTACTGATCTTTTCTGTGTTGGAGTACTCTTATACCCTTCAAATATCTTCCTTGGGTCCCTCAGAGTGAATCCCAGCACTTGGATAGCTCCAATTCATCCCAGCCGTGCACTTGTAAATTTGGCGCCAAAAGTCTAAAGTGGGAAAACCCACTTGGTACTGGAACTGATGGGGGGGAAGTGGGAAAGCATTAAATGTTATTTTTGGATTGTTAGGGAGTGGGTGAGGAGAGGACATAAAGGGTAGCAGCTGGCTTGGTGAGGTGGAAGGGATAAGCAGTATGGTGGTTTTTGGTTATTTTGACTTTCTAGATCACTGTACAAGTTTAACCTTCTTTTATTTAAAACAGGATTTGACTTTCTGTGGTCAAACTTGGGTAATTTTGGATATTAGGGAATGGGAAATGGGTTAAGGGTTTTAGAAAAATGGAATTTGGAAATGTTTAAACTTCAGGGACCTAAATTGCCATTTTCTAAAACTTCAGGGACCTTTTATGTCATTTTTAAAACTTGAAGGACCAAAACTGCCATTTCTATAAAACTTTCATCCAAGGACCAATATTGTAAAAGTTAAATAGTTTAGGGACCTTGAATGATATTTTTAACACCAGGGACTATTTTTGCCAATTTTTGAAAGTTAAAGGACTGAAATTGACAATTATGCAAACTATGTTCGTTTTTCAACTGTATTTAATCATTTTACACTTGTAACACATAAAAACACAATCAAATGATATTTTCTGTATTTTGAAGCATATCTGCATGTTTTTTAAATGTTTTTGTAGTCTAAATGTGAATAAAATGATGAGTATTTAGACACTCATCAATAATCTGCAAACCATGGGATTTCTTCTTCATCAATTCCCTTAAGGGTTTCATCGGGAAAATTATCATCAATCTCGTCTTCACCGAGTTCCTCTAAATTAGGATTTTCTAATCTAGATAAATGATCTGCTGCCACATTTTCTGCACCTTTCTTATTCTGGATTTCTATGTCAAATTCTTGAAGCAATAAAATCCATCGAATAAGACGTGGTTTAGCATCTTGTTTAGCAAACAGATATTTGAGAGCTGAATGATCGGTGAATACAATTATCTTTGACAAAACGAGATAAGAACGAAATTTGTCAAATGCAAAAACTACAGCCAATAGTTCCTTTTCAGTGACTGTGTAGTTTTGTTGGGCACTATTTAAGGTTTTGCTAGCAAAGTAAATAGGACAAAAATGTTTTCCTTCTCGTTGTCCTAATACTGCCCCAACAGCATAATCGCTTGCATCGTACATAAGTTCAAATGGCAGAGACCAATTTAGTGAAACCATAATCGGTGCATTTGTTAACTTATTTTTGAGTGTTTCGAATGCCTTGATGCATTCTTTATTAAAATCAAAGATTGAATCTTTCTCGAGAAGCTTCGTCATAGGACGAGAAATTTTTGAAAAATCTTTGATGAATCTGCGGTAAAATCCCGCATGTCCCAAAAAAACTCCTAACGCCTTTAACGTTAGTCGGGGGTGGTAATTTAGAAATAGCATCTATTTTTGCTTTGTCAACTTCAATTCCTTTGCTCGAAATCTTGGGACCTAGCACAATGCCTTCTGTCACCATAAAATGACATTTTTCCCAATTTAGCACAAGATGAGAAGTTTTGCATCTTTCAAGCATTTTATCAAGATTGGAAAGGCATGACTCGAATGAGTCTCCAAATACTGAGAAATCATCCATGAAAACTTCCATGGAGGTTTCAAGCATATCTTGAAAAATCGCAATCATGCATCTTTGAAATGTTGCTGGTGCATTACAAAGACCAAAAGGCATACGCCTATATGCATATGTGCCAAAAGGACACGTGAATGTGGTCTTTTCTTGATCAGCTGGATCTATTGGAATTTGAAAATAACCGGAAAATCCATCGAGAAAACAAAAGTATTTGTTCCCCGCAAGTCTTTCCAACATTTGATCCATGAACGGTAAAGGAAAATGATCTTTTCTGGTGGCATCATTTAATTTTCGATAATCAATGCACACTCGCCAACCAGTTATGGTTCTGGTAGGAACAAGTTCATTACGTTCATTAGCCACGACAGTTGTTCCTCCTTTCTTAGGAACACAATGAACGGGACTCACCCATGAACTATCCTCAATGGGATAAATTATTTGGGTTGAGTCTTCGTTGTCTTTGAACAATAGGTTTAGAATCGTTTTCAAAATTTATTTTGTGTTTGCAAAAATTCGGGCTTATTCCACGAATGTCAGAAGTTTTCCAGGCGAAAGCTTCTTTATGCTTTTTGAGTGTAGAAACAAGACGTTCTTTTTCATTGGGTTTGAGTGCTGAAGATATGACAACTGGAAGAAGAGAATTTTCTTCCAAGAACGCATATTCTAGATGATCAGGAAGAGGTTTCAAGACTAGATCCATTGGCGGATCTTCAATTGAAGTTTTGATTCTCATATCATCATTGAATTCCAACTCCTCAAAGTTGGTATTTTCTTCCTCAGAAATTTCTTCGGTGTCTATCTACATAAATTCAGCGAATTCTCTGTCGAGATCTTCATCACTGATTTGTCCAGATGTTTTATGAGTCTTAATTCTTTCGTCAAGTAATTCGTCAAATGTTTCCTCTGTTATTTCATTGATAACATCAATGCTATAACAAGTGTCATCATTTGCATGAGAATATTTCATGGCTTGATTAATCGAAAAGGAAATTCTTTCGTCACCAACTCCAAGGTTGAGTTCTTTATTTTTCACTCGAATGATAGCATCTGCTGTGTTTAGGAAAGGTCTTCCTAGAATCAATGGAACTTTGCTTTCTTCCTCTATCTCGAGGATCACAAAATCAACAGGAAAAACGAATTGCCCAACTTGAACAAGCATGTTTTCAGCTACTCCAACAGGATATTGGATAGTATGATTTGCTAGACGTATACTCATTCTTGTTGGTTTCAACGTATCGATCGAAAGCTTCGCATACAATGAGTATGGCATAAGATTGATACTCGCACCGAGGTCGGCTAAAGCATCACAAGTGATTGAATTTCCTAGAGTACACGGAATAAGAAAACTTCCAGGATCACCGGGTTTTTTCTTTAGTTTATTTTCAATAATGGCTGAGCAATCTTCATTCAAGAAGGTAGCGGAAATGTTTTCCATTTTACTTTTGTTGCTCACAAGTTCTTTCAAAAACTTCCCATAATTGGGCATTCCAGCTAGGACATCCACAAGAGGAACATTGATCCTAACTTCTTTGATTAAGTCCATGAACTTGCCATATTGCTCTTCCATCTTTTCTTTCCTCAAACGTTGAGGATATGGAATTCTTGGTTTATATGGTTTGAGTGGTGGAGTAGGTTTAACAACTGGTGTAGGAGTTTGTTCATTGTCTTTTGGTTCTTCATCTACTTCGTCCTCACTATCATCATGGACAATAGTGGTTGTTTGGGTTGCGTTGCGTGGTGGATCATAAGATAGACCACTACGAGTATATACAGCATTTACATGCTCATTTCTGGTTTGAGGTGGACGATAAGATCCAGATGATGATGGTTTGGGGTTGGATTGAGTATTGCTTGGCAAAGAACCAGATGGTCTTGCGGCAAGTTGATCAGAAAGACGACCAAATTCGGTTTCAAGATCTTGGATAGAAGCTTGATGATTCTTTTGTCCTTGTTCGACTTTGCTTTTGAGCATAAAGAATTGATTTTTCATGAATTCGTTCGTTTGTTTTTGAGCATGTACGAATTCACACATGGTTTTTTTGAATTCAGATTCTTCATTTTTTGTTTCACGTGATTGTGATGATGAACGGTTATCATCACGAGAAGATGTTTGACGATTTTCTTCAAGATTTTGGGAATTTTGGGTATCATCCCTTGGTGGACGATCTTGCCAACCTCGAGAATTTCTACCGTAGAAGTTTCCACGATATCCTCCTCCTCGATATCCTCTATAGACATAATTGGCTTCAGCTTTGGGACCTCCCATGGGTTTATCATCACACTCTGATGAGGAGTGACTTCCACCACTATGAGTACATCCTTCACGCATTTCTTTGATTTCGTTTTGGATACTTTGGAATTTAAAATCGATTTTTGAAGTGAGGTCTTTCATCATATCTATGATTTTGGAATTTTCATTCGTTCCTTCGGCGAATGCGACAGATTTTCGTTGAGGTTTGATTTTGGAATCCTTAGACCAATCGAGCTTTAGAAGTACACGGTCTTCTAGTAAGTTGTAAGCTTCGTTAGGGGTCTTGTAAAGAAATATTCCTCCGGCATCAAGTATGCCTTGAGTTGTGTCATCGAGACCATGGTAAAAGATTTGAATGATATTACCACGAGACAATCCATGCCCATGACAACTTCGGAGCATGTTTTTCATTCGAAGCCAAGCTTCGACAAGATTTTCTCCTTCTTTTTGAGTAAATATATGAATTTCACCTAAGAGACGATCAAACATGGCTGGTAGAAAGAAACGTCCAACAAACGCTCTTCTCATTTGGTCCCAAGTTGTGATCACTCCGGGGCTTAATTCATTATACCAAATTTTCGCTTCTCCGGTGAGAGACGATGGAAAACGTTTAAGATGGATTGAATTTGCATCGGTAGTTCCATAACGAAACATGTCACAAATTTCAAGGAAATCGGCGATATGTTTGTGTGGATCGGATTTAGCTCTACCATCAAATTGGTTGTCTTTAATCATCGAAAGATGATGACCTTTGATAGTAAAGTTTTCTCCAAGATTAACGGGAACAATGGCAGCTGCGGGTGTAGGAGCTACAACCCTATTGGCATCCCACATAGGTTGATCGTCAGCCATTGGAAATGGTAATTCAAGAAAAATATTGACGATTGGATGAACTTCGGAAAGGTTTTCAATTGGTGGATTAACGGTTTTTGGAATTCTTTGATCGGGTGGAATGAATGGAGTTTTCTTTTTGCGAAATAAACGTTCGGGATTAGACAATGGTGAACTTAATTCTTCGTTAGAAGAACGAGTGGTCATACACGAGAAAAACGAGCCTATCAAAAAGGATTTAAAAACTAAATTTTTTTTATTTTTTTATTTTTTTTTATGAACAGTAGCAAGTGAACCGGCGGTTTGGAGATGAAAAAGTTTTACCGAAGGTTTGAACCGGACGGTCGGAGGAATGGACCGGCGGTTTGGGAAAAAAAATTTTAAGTTAAAAAGTTTACCGAGAGTAGGACCGCTGCGGTTTGGAAAAAAAATATTTACGAAAGCTGATAAACCGGCGGTCGAGAATTCGGACCGAAGGTTTGGAGTTTTAAAAAAAAAATTACCGAGAGCTAGGACTGTGAGGTCGAGCTTCAGACCGAAGGTTTGGTCTGATAAAAAGTTTACCGAGAGCTAGGACCGCGAGGTTTGGGTTGAAACCTAAGGTTTGCAGAGAAATATATTTTTTCTTTAGAGCTTAACGAATATCAATACGAGTAGGAATAGAACAAGTAAATTATAAACAAAAACTTCACGAAAACGTGATCAAATCCCCGGCAGCGGCGCCAAAAACTTGATGTGCCCGTTTCGAGTGCAAGTTTTAAATTTATAACACGATCTACCAATAATTCAAACGAAACACATACGAGCAAGTATACTCGTCCGTGTGTAGTAAGAGGTGAAATGGTAAGCCGAGGTCGTTCACAGGGATTTGTTTAGTTTTTGGGATGTGAGTTTCGAATATAATATCAATCTTGTTCAACGATTCTAATAGCAAGCAAATAATGATGATGTGAATTCAATAAATTAAAGACTACACTTGCCTAGACTAGTTTTGCACAATTCTCTTGACATGATGATGACAAAGGTTCCATTTGATTATGATCAACAAATTAGATGGTGTTCTAATTCGATTAGTGGGTATACTAACTCTATTGTTTCCAACACTTTCAATCCTCGTCAAGATTTTAAGATGACAAAAACAATATTCAAGATTTGATCAATCCAAGACTAACACAACTCAATTACTCGATTCGCTTTCGTTTCACAAGCAATTGACAACCACACTATTTTAGTTTTCCAAGTTTAACCAAGTTACTTATGAAATGGTCAATACATAAGGTAACACCCTCATAGACAAAGGTTTACAACTAATTGACTAACAATGTCTTTTTCAACCCATTACACTATTAGTAATTAACCAAACTTGATAACTCTTTGGTGGAGAAAACTCTTAATAGCACAATTCGTTCTTAGTATTAGCTTTTCGTTTATCATAGAACCATTGAGTCATAATCAACCAAAAGTCATGTAACAAACATCATCTAGGCAAGCGCACAAGGCACTTAGCCACTCATGGCAAACAAAGAAATAACCACAAGAAATTTATCACTTGAAAACATGATTAAAAAGTCATACAAAAGTTGTAATGATGATTACAAGAATTAGGAACACTTGTGAGATGATCAACAAAGATTCCTTGAATGATTAAGTTGATAATTGATGAATGTAAGCTTTCCCTTTTTCCTGCGTTTTTCTCCTTTGTCGCCCCCTTGAATATGTTTGTAACCCTTTTGGTCTCTAGGTAGTGATGTATATGATAATAGTTGGTTTCTCTTGTTTGATAGATAGTTTTTTTTGTTGTATCTTTTGGCCAAGTATATATAAGATGGCTCCCCTTGGTCACCAAGCAAAATACTTGCTCCCAAAGTGTCATAAAATGAAGGCAAAATGAGTTAATAGAAGTAGATGATCGGACTTTGGAGTAATGGCACTTAATTCTTCACTTAAATGCAACTTTGGATGACTTTTAGTGGCTAAACCCGCGGTCGGGACCAAGGACCGGCGGTTTGGATGTCTGTTGAACCTCAGGTTTGGACTCTGAACCTTCGGTTTTAGAATGACTGCTCAACCTTGAGTTTAAGATATGAACCTTGGGTTTGGTATTCAGTTTCAACATTCGGTTTGAGATATGAGCCTTGGGTTTGAACATAATTCTCATTCATTTCATCAATTCTTGATCTTTTGAACATGGAAATCATTACAATCTTGATTCTTTATCTTTAACGATCCTTCCAAAGCCTTTATTGTGATAAGAATCCTTCGTTTGTGCATAAGCTCTTGATTTAACAACTTTTCTTCATCTTTTTAGCCGTTTCCTTGAACTTGATCGTAGCTGAACTAAAATACATCTTTTGCACCTTTTAAGCATAATATGTTCACAAATACAACCAAATATAATGCATAAACGTAGAAATAACGCAACTAAAACATGTATAGAATGAGCGTTATCAAGTATCTAAAGAATTAGAGAATATAACAAACTCACCCTTCACACCAGATGTCACACCCCAAAAATAGCGCAGCGGAATGGCATTCACGGGGTATGACTTCTTAGTAAAGAACAAAAAGCGTCACGATAGAGAAAATACTAAATGTAATACATTAAATTGATAAAAGTCATAAACTCCCATAACAGGGATAAATACAGGATACAAAACCACATGAGTCTCAAAGTTACACAACATCATTATTAAATATCATAATGCAACTCCTCGGGATATAACCCGGGAGGTTCTTGACTAAGACTTGCTAAGTCGGGCCAAAACTCAACCTTCTATGGTTCCTTCGTTCTTAACACCTGAAAATGGATACTAGAAAACGTCAGCATAAAGTTGATGAGCTCATAGGTTTAGATGTTAAACCACGAAGCTGTGAATAATAGCGTAGGACAATAGTGAGCAAGATATACAAATGTGAGTACATAACAAAGATCACAAATAGCAACAACTGAACCTCATACCACAAACACGCATAATTGATCCATACATAGGCTGGGTGCCATATTCCCAAAATGATATACTGGGTGCCATATTCCCAAAATGATCTACTGGGTGCCATATTCCCAAAATGATATGCCCACAATGCATCACAAAATAGTTCGCACGTTCAAGCTAAGTCACACAATCTGAACTTACACAGTAAGGCACATATTGCAATCAAAACACACATATTGTCCAAAAACATGAAAATGGTATAATCACAGCATGAAAACAGTTAAAATATCATTTGAGTACCATTTTCCCCCAAGGAAAAATATAATGAAAAGGGGCTACGACAACTCACCTCAACAAAATTAAATCCCGAATGATAAATTGTAAATGGCAAGTTTAGTCCGATAACTCTAATCGCAACCTAAATATTACATACGTCTCAGATTCGAAAACAAGGTCAAGCATGCAAGATCATACTCTACATTATCACTTGTACATGTTGTTGTTTTAATTGTCGTCAAAATATTGTCGAGTCAACTTGATCCTTTAATAAGAAAATTTACCACTTTAGAAAATGTAACTCGTTTATCTTGCGACCAACTTTTAGTCGTCACGTCAACGGTTATCTCAAAAGTCTCTAACGCGTCTAATAAGTATACACATGGTTCTACCATTTCCGTTTACTTCATTTTAACCAAAATGTACTCAAAATGGTCTAAAATTCACTTTTAAAAATCCTAACAGCTTATTATTAGGCTGTCAAAGTTTATATGTTGCCGCAACACTCTTTTGGTCATAACTTTTGCGTCGTAACTCCATTTCTTAAGTTTAACTTATCCACGCGAAGGTATTTAAGTGTACTCTAGGCTTTTCAAGGTCTCGGCTAGCCTAAACATCATTTAATTCTCAGTTTTCCGTTTCTAAAAATCTGGACAGGATGTATTTTCTGAAAATAGTTGTTTTCGTTGTCTAACTTGAAAATAGCGTATCTTTTTCGTTATAAGGCCGTTTTAACTCATTCAAGTGGCCATATTTTCGTTATTAAGTCTATTTTCTATATTTCTAGCCTATTGATACCCCTGAGCTACTGATTTTTCCAGTTTGTACGAAATGAGACAGATTGTATATATATAGGGTTTATTTTGTAATAAGAACTTGTTTAAAACTTAGACTTTGTTAAAGGATCATTGTAAATTTCATCAACATGTACTAAGTGATAAATAGGTATATGCAACTTGAAACTAGATCTCATGATATAAAGAGTGTGAAAATAGATCTTGGGCTTTCTTGAAGAGGATGAGAATGAGATGTGAGCAAGGACAATAGAACCCCAATGGTTACTCCAAATTGATTTATAGTTAGTGCAAGGCTCGTGAGTGATCGTTAAACACTTGAAATAATCGAAAACCGGATCTCCCTCTTCTTTAACAATTTGGCCGAACCAACAAGGAGAGCAAAAGGTGTTTTCTAGGTGAAAATTGCTACGAGGAATGAGATAAGACCTCATCTCTATTTATAGTGCAAGGAGGGGTAATTTGGTAATTTACTTAAAAGGGCATTTTGGTAATTCAATATTTGGTCAAAGTCTTGGTAAATGGACCTTGGGGTAGGCCGGCTAGGAGGGGTGGCTAGGGGGACAATAGGGTGGCTAGGGGGGACAAAAGCTTAGTCAAGCCTCCTTTGTGTTTTCTTGTCTCCATGTTTTAAGCTTTTATGTCCAACATTAATTATAATGTAAAAGTGTTAAAAGTTGTCTAATATCTAGAAGACATGAGAGGGGGAAGGGCGGCACAATACATAAAATAGGATTAGATGAGTAGTTTTGATACAAAAGTGTATGTGTTGTATGTATTGGGTGTTAAAAATATGCATTGGTTGTTGTTTTGGTAATTAACGAAAGTTATACGTATTTAAACGTAAGTTGTAAAGAAATTACTTTAGGTGTCAGAAAATATTTTTGGAACTTTGGTAATAATTTTGGGAGTATACAAAATACCTTGAAAATAATCGTTGAGAGAATCGGGTATGTCGGGTGTTAAATATTGAATAACAGATAACGTTTGTTGAATTCCAAAACCGTAAGTAGTTAAAGAATAGAAAATTGTCTTATAGTTTAAAATTGTGAAATGGAGCAGGAGCAAGGTATTGGAGCGTTGTGGACTAAATATAGCCTAAGTCCTACTGCACAAGGGGTTGTTCCTAGTTTTACGTTTATTAAAACGAAATGCAGAAACTTGAAAGGTTCCTGAAATTACCAGTTGTTACAGTCTCCCAGCCTCAGAAGAAACCCATCCCGGGTTTCCGTTAGAGTTACCTGATACGTTTGAAAATGGGTGAGGATACTTTCGCTTCATCTCGTCCTCACGCTCCCATGTAAACTCGGGTCCACGCTTTGAATCCCAACGGACTTTAACTATTGGTATCTTACTACGCTTCAACTTCTTGACCTCACGTTCTAAAATTTCAACCGGTTTCTCTACGAAGTGTAACTTAGGATCTATCCGTATCTCCTCCAAGGGTATGTGTAAGGTCTGATCAGCAAGATATTTCTTAAGGTTCGACACGTGGAACGTATCATGAACGCCATTCAGCTCTTGTGGTAGTTTTAGTCGATAAGCTACTGGACCGATTCTCTCAGTGATCTCAAAAGGTCCGACATATCTAGGTGCTAACTTGCTCTTCTTTCCAAATCGTACAACACCCTTCCAAGGTGATACCTTCAGTAAAACACGATCACCAACGCTAAATTCCAAGGGTCTCCGTCGGTTGTCGGCATAGCTCTTCTAACGGTCTCGAGCAGCCTTGAGCCTATCCTTAATTTGAATGATCTTCTCAGTGGTCTCTAACACTATCTCAGGCCCTATCATTTGACTCTCTCCAGCCTTCGCCCAACCAATAGGTGAACGACATTTTCTTCCATAAAGTGCTTTGAATGGTGCCATATCTATGCTGGTATGATAACTGTTGTTATAGGAGAACTCGGCTAATGGAAGATGGGTATCCCAATTGCCACCGAAGTCTATGGCACACGCCCTGAGCATGTCTTCTAGGGTCTGTATGGTATACTCGCTTTGACCATCAGTCTGTGGGTGATACCCGTACTCATATCTAGGTGTGTCCCCAAGGAATCTTGCAATAATTGCCTAAAGTTTGACGTGAAGCGGCTGTCGCGATTGGATATAATCGATATAGACACACCATGTCTCGCCACTATCTCCTTGATATAAAGTCTAGCCAATTTGTCCATCGAATAATCTTCCCGGATAGGTAAGAAGTGTGCAGACTTAGTCAACCTATCTATGATGACCCAAATCGTATCGTACCCACTACTAGTTCTAGGAAACTTTGTAATGAAATCCATGGTTATCCTTTCCCACTTCCATTCAGGAATCTCTGGTTGTTGTAACAAACCAGACGGTCTCTGATGTTCAGCCTTCACTTTAGAGCAAGTCAGACACTTGCTAACGTAGACAGCTATGTCCTTCTTCATTCCAGGCCACCAATACAAGTCTCTAAGGTCGTAGTACATCTTATCTGCTCCTGGATGAACGGAGTATCTCGTTGTATGTGCTTCGTCCATGACTAAGGTTCTCACGTCACCAGTTAACGGTACCCAAATTCGGTCTAAAAATACAATCCACCATCGTCATTTTTCTCCAATTGTTTATCTAAGCCCCGCATCTTTTCTGTGGGTGCATCAATATTAATAGATGCCTCTCTCTGAGCCGCTAGTATCTTATCCTTGATACTCGACTGTATGGTTATACTCAGGGCCTTCACTTTCCTAGGCTTGAGTCTTTCCTTCCTACTCAAGGCATCAGCTACTACGTTTGCCTTACCTAGGTGGTAGCGAATCTCGCAGTCATAATCGCTAAAGAGCTCAATCCATCTCCTCTGGCGCATATTCAACTCTTTTTGATTGAAGATGTGTTGGAGACTCTTGTGATCAGTATAGATAATACTTTTCATCCCATACAAGTAATGTCTCCATATCTTGAGAGCGAATACTACAGCGGCTAGTTCCAGATCGTGGGTGGTATAATTCTTCTCATGAATCATCAGTTGCCGGGAGGCATAGGCAATCACCTTACCTCTCTGCATTAAGACGCACCCAAGACCTTGGCATGATGCGTCACAATACACCACGAAGTCTTCTGGCCCATCGGGGAGTGCTAAAATTGGAGCATTGCACAAGTTATCCTTCAATGTCTGAAAAGCTTCTTCCTGTTCTTCACCCCACTTGTATTTCTTGTTCTTTTGAGTAAGTAAGGTAAGAGGTTTGGCAATCTTGGAGAAGTTCGCGATGAACCGTCGGTAGTAACCTGCCAGTCCTAAGAATGAGCGAACTTTTGATTGTGTTTTAGGGGCTTCCCAATTCTTCACCGCTTCGATCTTGCTAGGGTCTACATGAATGCCATCTTTGTTAACCACGTGCCAAATAAATTGGACTTCTTGTAGCCAAAAGTCACACTTTGAGAACTTAGCGTACAATTTTTCCTTCATGAGTAACTCTAGGATTAACTTCAGATGCATTTCATGCTCCTCTTTGGTTTTGGAATAGATCAAAATGTCATCGATAAATACGATAAAAATTTTATCCAGGTATGGCCTGCATACTCGGTTCATCAAGTCCATGAAGACTGCAGGCGCATTTGTTAATCCAAAAGGCATAACCATAAACTCGAAATGACCATATCGGGTTCTGAACGCGGTTTTTGGAATGTCATCTTCATGTACTCGTAACTGATGGTAGCCAGAACGAAGATCTATCTTGGAGAAGTATCGTGAGCCTTGTAGTTGATCGAATAAGTCATCAATTCTCAGGAGAGGGTAGCGGTTCTTAATGGTCAACTTGTTCAATTCCCGGTAGTCGATACACATCCGAAAGGAACTATCCTTCTTTTTGACGAACAATACCGGTGCTCCCCATAGCGAAGAACTAGGTCGGATGAAACCTTTGTCTTGGAGTTCCTTGAGTTGATCAGACAACTCCTCCATTTCAGTAGGTGCCAAGCGGTAGGGAGACTTTGCAACTGGCATTGCTCCAGGAATTAGGTCTATCCGAAACTCGACCTCTCGCGTAGCGGGTAATCCGGATAAGTCATCGGGAAATACCTCTGGGAAGTTTCGAACGACTGGGATATCTTCTAGTTTCTTCTCGTCTACTTTCATGCTCATGAGGTGCCTCGCTTTTTATTCAGGTCGCTCTCCATAGACCTTAAGTAACTCGTCGTTTGGTAGTGGCACTCGGGCCATCTTTTCATGACACACTATTTCCACCTTATGCTTGGACAACCAGTCCATCCCCACAATCACGTCGAAGCTTCCATGCCTAATTGGTATTAAGTCGATGCTAAAGGTATGACCTTCTAATTCTAGTGCACACCCGCGAATAATCTCATTTGTTTCTACCTTTTGACCACTTGCTATCTCTATTACGTAACTAAAGCCTAGCCTACTAGGTTCTATATTCAACAGATGCATGAATTCAGTGGAGACAAAATTATAATCGGCACCAGAATCAAATAACATGGTAGCATAGTGGTCGTTTAAAGAGAACGTACCCGTCACGATGTTCGGGTCCTGGCGTCCTTCTTCAGCGTTCATCACAAATACCCGACCCCGAGCTGGGTTACCATTGTTTCCACCATTCACATTGTTTCCATGATTCACATTGTTTCCATGGTTTGCACTGCCCACACAGTTAGCATTGTTCCCTCCATTTGCTGCAGCCTGATTCTAGTTGTTATACACGGGCGCCTGTGTCCTACCCAACCTAGGGCACATACTGCGAAGGTGATTCGGGCTTCCACACTCGTAACAAGTCCTTGGGTTAACGACATTCACTGGTGCCACTAGGTTAGATGTTGTCCTACAATCTTTCGCCATATGCCCAGGTCGCTTACAGTTGAAATATACCACCTGGCATGGCTTGGTCTCTGGATGGTGGTAGTTACATTTGTTACAATTGGGGAGAGAACCATGATACTCCTTCTTGACAGCACCAGTTGCCACAAATCCTTTTCCCTACTTAGCTTTCTTATTGTTACCATTTGCTCCATCTTGCTTACTTGGCTCACTCACGGCTTTCCTCTTTTCACCACTCTTAGACAATGTCCCATTCCTGATCATCTCATCCGTCAGGGTTGCAGATTTCAGTATCGCGCTCTGGATAGTAGCAGGCTCAGTTGCTTTCACCATTCCACGAATTTCAGGGGCCAACCCATAAATGTACCTTTCAATTCTCTTAGATTCAGGTGTGACCATATGAGGTACTAATCTAGCGAGCTCATGGAATTGATCTGTATAAGCCGCATGTCTAGTTCCCACTATGGTGTGATGGTAGAACTCATGTTCCAGTTTCTGCATCTCATTATCTGGACAATACTCTTCTCTTAACAGTGCCTTAAATTCATCCCAACTCATTCCTAGGGCGGCTCCTCTGCCTTTAGCCTGAATTTGCGTATTCCACCAAGTTAATGCTTTTCCAATCAAAGAACAAGTAGCATACTTAACCTTCTAATGACTCGCACACTCACTTATGTCAATTACTGACTCCATCTTTTCGACCCATCGAGTATAAGCTATCGCACCTCCACTACCATCAAAGTCCATCGGTTTGTGTAAACCTTATATTAATCGACCTTATCACTACAACAACTCTAATAATACTTAACGTGACACTCAACACAAGATAAGTAATATAGATGAAAGAGTAAAGTGGATCGTATGAATATATTAGTCAACTGTTATTATCTTGCAAGGAAAGAAAAACAATACAACCATAAGAGAACACACCTACACACTCTCACGGTCTCACCTACACTACTCAATGAGGCACACTAAAAATGAGGGTGAGAGTGTGCTTAAATAGCCAACATGGTCGGCGCCCTAAAGGGCTTTAGTGAGCTTGGTGGGCTTTGTGTTGGACTTGGTGTTTTGTACATTTCACATGTTTATCTATTACATTCTAAAGTCCAACACAAAGCCTTCTTGAACTATTCTATTTTACACAAATGACACACACACTTACAAAACACAAATGACCATCACTTCATTAATAATTTAAATGCTAACAGTTTGCACGCAGTAAATTCCTAGTAAGTGCATCCTTTGTTACCGTTGTTTTGATTTCCGTCATTGACTTGATCACTTCCACCGTTGTTGCCCGCGTGATCATTCCCACTCACGTTGTTCCCTTGGTTACTGAGATGGTCGCCAACTTGGGTGACAATGGTGGGTAGCAGTTCCCGTAGTTGTTGGGCGACAATGGTAGCAACATTAGGAGTCTCATTGTTGGCATCGCTGCTTCCCATGCCGCGACCTCCTGCCCTACCTACTCGTCCACCAGTCGTTCCACCCCTTGGTGGTATAACACCTCGGTTAACTCGAGTCGACCTTCTTGGAGGCATGATTCTACGAAGTAGGACATTGGTAAATGTCAGATAGGAGATGGGTAAGATAGGTCGGTATACGTGTCGTGCTACTATACTAACTTCCTATCTTGACAATCCATGACTTTGATAAGTCCATGCCACATCATGTTATCGTAAAAACATTGGCCAGGCATTTTTAAGATAACATCATGTTGCATTTACTTATCATCATCACTTCGTGTCACATAATCGCACACGTAACTCCTATAATGCAAACTATATGAGGGTTCTTAGGTTATAGTCTAGGTTAAACCACCTAATTCTCTATAACCTTGGCTCTGGTACCAATCTGTCACACCCCAAAAATGGCGCAGCAGAATGGCATTCACGGGGTATGATTTCTTAGTAAAGAACACAAAGCGTCACGATAGAGAAAATACTAAATGTAATACATTGAACTGATAAAAGTCATAAACTCCCATAACAGGGATAAATACCAGATACAAAACCACATGAGTCTCAAAGTTACACAACATCATTATTAAATATCATAATGCAACTCCTCGGGATATAACCCGGGAGGTTCTTGACTAAGTCTTGCTAAGTCGGGCCAAAACTCAACCTTCTATGGTGCCTTTGTTCTTAACACTTGAAAATGGATACTCGAAAACGTCAACATAAAGTTGGTGAGCTCGTAGGTTTAGATGTTAAACCACGAAGCTGTGAATAATAGCGTAGGACAATAGTGAGCAAGATATACAAATGTTAGTACATAACAAAGATCACAAATAGCAAGAACTGAACCTCATACCACAAACACGCATAATTGATCCATACATAGGCTGGGTGCCATATTCCCAAAATGATATACTGGGTGCCATATTCCCAAAATGATCTACTGGGTGCCATATTCCCAAAATGATATGCCCACAATGCATCACAAAATAGGTCGCACGTTCAAGCTAAGTCACACAATCTGAACTTACACATTAAGGCACATATTGCAATCAAAACACACATATTGTCCAAAAACATGAAAATGGTATAATCACAGCATGAAAACAGTTAAAATATCATTTGAGTACCATTTTCCCCCAAGGAAAAATATAATGAAAAAGGGGCTACGATAACTAACCTCATCAAAAGTAAATCCCGAATGATAAATTGTAAATGGCAAGTTTAGTCCGATAACTCTAAACGCAACCTAAATATTACATACGTCTCAGATTCAAAAACAAGGTCAAGCATGCAAGATCGTACTCTACATTATCACTTGTACATGTTGTTTTAATTGTCGTCAAAATATTGTCGAGTCAACTTCATCCTTTAATAAGAAAATTTACCACTTTAGAAAATGTAACTTGTTTATCTTGCGACCAACTTTTAGTCGTCACGTCAACGGTTATCTCAAAAGTCTCTAAAGTGTCTAATAAGTATACACATGGTTCTACCGTTTCCGTTTACTTCATTTTAACCAAAATGTACTCGAAATGGTCTAAAATTCACTTTTAAAAATCCTAACAGCTTATTATTAGGCTGTCAAAGTTTATATATTGCCGCAACACTCTTTTGGTCATAACTTTTGCGTCGCAACTCTGTTTCTTAAGTTTAACTTATCCACGCGAAGGTATTTAAGTATACTCTAGGCTTTTCAAGGTCTCGGCTAGCCTAAACATCATTTAATTCTCAGTTTTCCGTTTCTAAAAATCTGGACAGGATGTATTTTCTGAAAATAATTGTTTTCGTTGTCTAACTTGAAAATAGCGTATCTTTTAGTTATAAGCACGTTTTAACTCATTCAAGCGGCCATATTTTCGTTATTAAGTCTATTTTCTATATTTCTAGCCTATTGATACCCCTGAGCTACTGATTTTTCCAGTTTGTACGAAATGAGACAGATTGTATATATATATATATATATATATATATATATATATATATATATATATAGGGTTTATTTTGTAATAAGAACTTGTTTAAAATTTAGACTTTGTTAAAGGATCATTGTAAATTTCATCAACATGTACTAAGTGATAAATAGGTATATGCAACTTGAAACTAGATCTTATGATATAAAGAGTGTGAAAATTGATCTTGGGCTTACTTGAAGAGGATGAGAATGAGATGTGAGCAAGGACAATAGAACCCCAATGGTTACTCCAAATTGACTTATAGTTAGTGCAAGGCTCGTGAGTGATCATTAAACACTTGAAATAATCGAAAACCGGATCTCCCTCTTCTTTAACAATTTGGCCGAACCAACAAGGAGAGCAAATGGAGTTTTCTAGGTGAAAATTGCTACGATGAATGAGCTAAGATCTCATCTCTATTTATAGTGCAAGGAGGGGTGATTTGGTAATTTACTTAAAAGGGCATTTTGGTAATTCAACATTTGGTCAAAGTCTTGGTAAATGGACCTTGGGGTAGGCCGGCTAGGAGGGGGCTAGGGGGACAATAGGGCGGCTAGGGGTGACAATAGTTTGGCCAGGGGGGACAAAAGCTTAGTCAAGCCTCCTTTGTGTTTTCTTGTCCCCATGTTTTAAGTTTTTATGTCCAACATTAATTATAATGTAGAAGTGTTAAAAGTTGTCTAATATCTAGAAGACATGAGAGGGGGAAGGGCGGCACAATACATAAAATAGGATTAGATGAGTAGTTTTGATACAAAAGTGTATGTGTCGTATGTATTGGGTGTTAAAAATATGCATTGGTTGTTGTTTTGGTAATTAACGAAAGTTATACGTATTTAAATGTAAGTTGTAAAGAAATTACTTTAGGTGTCAGAAAATATTTTTGGAACTTTAGTAATAATTTTGGGTATATACAAAATACCTTGAAAATAATCGTTGAGAGAATCGGGTATGTCGGGTGTTAAATATTGAATAACAGATTACGTTTGTTGAATTCCAAAATCGTAAGTAGTTAAAGAATAGAAAATTGTCTTATAGTTTAAAATTGTGAAATGGAGCAGGAGCAAGGTATTGGAGCGTTCTGGACTAAATATAGCCTAAGTCCTACTGCACAAGGGGTTGTTCCTATTTTTACGTTTATTAAAACGAAATGCAGAAACTTGAAAGGTTCCTGAAATTACCAATTGTTACACCAAAATCACATATGATATTATTGGTCAACACTTTCAAAACAAACCACATATAGCTTAAAAGATCCTGATTAGGAATCACAATCAAATGATAACAGCTAGTATCGGAGTTTTTTTTTACTACAGGGTTTTTGTACGGTATTATTGATTTGATTTTGAAGTGACAGTTCACGGGTACTTATTTATCTTTGAGATATGGTGTTACTTTATAGATAGCTTGTATAGGCAATTTTATTCATTGTGATTAAGAATGGACAATCTAGTTATAACTGATGCAAGGAGTTACGTTGTAGTGCTCACAGTGTATAGCTATCACTTTAAGGAGTTACGTTGTAGTATTCAGTGTCACATGAAGTTGTGGATTGTTCAAAAGGCGTGTTAATACAAGCATTAAGTCACAAAGTTGGGGTGTTTACTTCTTTTTCAAGTTGGTCATATCGGGTTGTCTCCATTCAGTGGTCATTTACTAGCTGGTTGGATTTTGAAGAGGTCGTTTATAGGTTGAAGAGAAGAGATGAGATTGTAGAAAAAGAGAGTCATATTTTTTCGACATATCTCACGAAATTATGCTTACACGGGTTGTTATGGCTTTAATATTGCATCAAGTAAAAGGTAATCTACGGCATGTACACAAAAGTATGATGATTCCGATGACTCGCAACCATCAGGAGGGAGAAGTACATGAAGGAAGAAGTAGTGTTTCGTCTTCAGCAATTTGGTTGAGGGTACATCGAGGCTTATTACCAACTTGGATGCAATACTTTGTGAGATATGTTGTTATGATGCTCCCCGAACGACAACCATGGTGCTACACTTTAATGTTTACTTTCTCCGTTGAGTGAAAGAGAGTTGTCGATTCAGGAGGTAGCAGATAAAAGAAAAAGGCTCACTAGTTAGGAGGGAGTAATAACCTAACTAGACCATTACAGTTGAAGTTCAGAGCTACAAGGATTAGTTCCATCCACCGAGATCTTTGGAAGAGAGAACTTCAAGTCTGCCTCAGTATCCAGTCTACAGAGACTCTGCGCTTCAACAACGTCAACATAGATTATTATTATTGTAATTTAATTTGTTTATAGGTCTCATTGTAACCATTCACGTGTGACGATATCTTGGAGGTAGATTGTTAGCCTTGCTTTTTTATAAAGATATCGTCTTATACGTGAATTGGACTAGATTCGTAGAAAGTAGAGCCCGCAGGGACTACTATTGTTTAAGTGGCAAACATGTAATGTAAATGGCCTATAAATACCCCCTTATGACTCTCCATGAGGGGTGTGGGAAATCATTGGGTATTCATTCATTCTTTAATCTAATATATATTGTGTGTTTCTTCACCTTTCTCTCTCTAGAACGATGATGTATTTCGATCAACCTCAACCTCCAAAAGGTGTTTCTTGATTATAACAAGCTCATTTGAGATTCAACTACGATCTTTAAACATTTTGATCACATTTTAATCACGTCTTCTCCCCTTCAAAAATATCATATCGTGATATTTTTGACATCTACTGATTAAGAGAAAAGCTTTTGGAGAGATAGACGGATTTGTTTTTGCATAAAATCAGAATATTTTGATTTTGATTTTTATACTCCCCCTCAAAGAACTCATATTTTCAAACATAGAGTTTAAAAACAATTGTAAGCGTTTAGAGGGAGTTATCTTTAGCACAGAATAATTTGAAAGATTTTGAAAAATCTTGATCATGTGCTAAAGGTTGCTTTTGAAAAGTGAGTTATGTACTTAGATGTACACAACTCTTTTTGTAAAAACAAGTTTTTGTTTGAAATCTTTTTTGTTTGTTTAGACTCGAACTTTTTGAAAATTATTTCGTCTTTGATATTACGAGTCCTGGCCTGAAGTAATCAGAAGTCATCATTTAATTCCGGGTTTCGTATTGAAGTATACGAAAGCCATTGTTTGAAGAAAATTTTAGAAACGACATGTTTTGAAAACATTTTAGAGAACTCCCGCTCATGCATCTGTACATGTATGTATCATTGTTGAATGACATTTCTAGAAACGTACAGAATATCGATTATACGAGAGACATGTCGTGAGAAGAATATTTTTGGATTTTTCGATTTTATATTGTTTTTGTATTTTTGAAAATATTCTATTTTGTATTTTGTTTTTGTTGGTTTTTCAAATTTTGTATTTTGTTTTTCAAATATATTTACAGCGAAGCTTTTTAAAATATATTTTTCAAGAAGATTCGAGAAGACGTTCTAGCTCCTAAGGAGTTAGGCTTCGCATTCCAATTCGTCGAACTAAATCGTCAAACCTATATATATATATATATATATATATTGAGAAACTCGATAGATTGTGAAAAAACTCGACAACCCGTCAAACTTGAAGAGAAAGTTAACAGATTTCATAAAGTCGGTAAAAGTCGAGAAAGTCGACAGAATTTTTCAAACTCGATAATAGTCCAAAGTCGATAGCTCTAGAAAGTCGATAGCTCTGAACAAAGTCGACAACTCTTCAAACTTGAAAAGAAAGTCGATAACTGTCACAAACTCGGAAGAAACCAGAAACTCGACAACTCTTCAAACTTGAAGAGAAAGTCGATAAATGTCACAAACTCGATAGAATTCCAGAAACTTCACAAATTCTGAGAAACTCGACAGATTTCCAGAAACTCCACAAATTCTGAGAAACTCGACAGATTCTGAGAAAGTCGACAGATTCTGAGAAACTCGACAGATTCTGAGAAAGTCGACAGATTCTTGGAAACTTGACAGATTCTAACCAGAAACCTTCAAACTCGAAAGAATCTGACAGAATCTTGGATGAACAGTAACGAAACACCAAAAAAATCACTTTTTTCACCTTAAAACCCCACGATTCACCCCTGGTTAGCTCTGATGCCAATTGTAATAATCAAGAATTGGTTTCTGGAGGTCAAGGTTGATCAAAATATATCAAATTCATGTTAGTTTTTAGAGAGAGAAACTAAAGAGAAGGTGGAGAGGAAACAAAGATATTATTGATATAAAATAAGGTTACACTCCTACACCCCTCAAGTGGAGACTTGAGGGGTATTTATAGGCCTTACTCATTACAACTATTCCTATATTACATTAGCAGTCCCTGCGTTATACGCATACTAGTTGTCTACTCCAATTCACGTAAATATCACTCAGCTTCATTTCTAACAACTTATGAGAGTTGTAAAAAAAACTTTACAAATAGTCAAAGTCTACAACCAATTGCTACTAGCTACATCAACCTCTTTCACATGAACTTGAGAATTCATCCTTGATCGATATCATACTTTCATAGCTCATTGGCTATTCTTGTCACCATACAATTGCGATGACTTATTATATTTTTTTTTCTCTTTTTTTTTTCTTTTCTTGGCCACATGATTCGGCCATCGATCATAATTCCAATAGATCTTCTATGAGATTATCATAGAGTTTGCAACTTTCTCCAAAATTCAAGGATTTCGCACATAACAACCATCTTTCCAAGTAGCTAGTAACCAACCAAGACTTGACTATGGGTAAGGTTAAGGCTAAAAGTGTAAAATATTTTTGTATTTTTCTGGTGTAATAAAAGAAAAGAATGGCTCAAAAGGTGTACTAAGGGTATCTAGCATTAAAATTGAGTGCTAACAAATGGGTAAATGATGAGAGTTTTAACTAACCGATGTGATTAGCGAATGTATGATTTGCAAACGGATGGCCATTTAGTTGAATCCTAATGTTGCCTCTTATCACACGAATACACTTTCATCACACGAATGTGATCTCACTGCGGTCTGGTAATGATTTGTAAGTACAAGTTCTAGAATAAATAAAATCACCGGCACACTCATAGCAAAAATATCAAGCATAAAAGATGTATGCTATATAAGAATAGGCTCAAATCCTCACAATTTTTGGTGGAATGGGCTATAATTGTGCTAGCAATGTTATCGATCCAAAAATGGATTGCAATGTCAATCAGGACACATCTCGAATTTTCAAAAATTACATGTTTTATCAGTGGATTGATCTAGTTATTCTAATATAAATTGTCCAAAATGTGCGAAAACAACTAGATCATAAGGGCAAACAATTTAAAACTAGGCTCAAAAATATAGAAAATTTAAAATCCAGTTTTATTTTCCTATTTCCTCCCCCCCCCCCCCCCCACTTAAGTTTGACATTGTCCTCAATGTAACGAACGATGAACCATAAAAATAGGGAAATAAAACATAAAAGAAATGATACTCCCTGAGCCTTGGAATCTAGATCGAGCTCCAAATAAGATATTGAGATCGAACGATTCTACATCTTCGAGATCAAGCATCGTAACCTGCAGTAATCTTCATATACAAAACAAACAAACACACAAAATGCAAAATATTTTTGGATTTTTTTTTTTTTTTTTTTTTTTTTTTTTTTTTTTTTTTTTTTTTGCAAGGCCCCACACATTATGGTGAAACCATTGGGGCATAAAAATAAACAAACAATTAAAAACACACGGGTTGCCTCCCGAGAAGCGCTTAATTTATTAACGAATCATCAGCCTGACTCGATCTTCCTCACTTTCGTGGTTTATGTTTGGGATTCTTTCCCGACTTCTTGGGAATATAAACCACATTTCCTTTCACTATTCCTTTTCCGGTTTTATCGATGTCATATAACTTTGCTGTATCACAAGATCTAGGAAGGACATCATACATAAATCCAGAATCTGCAGACCATGGTATTACTTTTTTATAATCTGCTGGGAAAGGTGCCAAGAATGGAATAGCAGTGTATTTCTTTTTATCAAGCAGTTCAAGTGGAATTTCCTCACTTGACATTTCATTCAGTTGCTCCTCATCATGATAAATCTTTATACGATGTCCATTAGCAATGAAACTTCCACCGTGCTTGTCATATAACTCGACATATCCGGATGGAAAACCATGTTTTACCACGAATGGACCATACCATTTGGTTCTTAGCTTAGGAGCTTTGAATTTGTACTTAGAATTGAACAAAAGTACTTTGTCTCCGGCTTTGAATTCTTTCCGGATTCTGAGTTTCTTATCATGGTACGCTTTTGTTCGAGCTTTGTACAACTTGGAATTCTCATACGCTTGGAGTCTTAACTCATCGAGTTCATGCAATTACAACAATCGTTTTTCTCCAACAATTTTTGAGATTGGGGTTACATTGCCTCAACGCCCAGTATGCGCGGTGTTCAATTTCAAATGGCAAATGACAAGTTTTTCCATATATGAGTCTATACGGAGTTGTGCCAATTGGAGTTTTATATGCCGTTCTAAATGCCCATAGAGCATCATCGAGTTTCCTTGACCAAATGGAAGGATTATCCTTAACCGTTATTTCAAGTATTCTTTTTAAAGATCTATTGTTGTTTTCAACTTGACCACTGGTTTGAGGGTGGTATGTTGTTGCAAAACAATGATGGACTCCATATTGTTTCATAGCTTTCTCCATTTGAAGGTTACAGAAGTGAGTTCCTCTATCGCTTATCAAAGCTTTTGGAATTCCGAATCGAGAGAAAAGCTTTTTCAGAAAATTTACAACCACTCGTGCATCATTAGTGGGTAAGGCTTCTGCTTCGGCCCATTTAGAAACATAGTCAATTGCAACGAGGATGTATTTGAACTTATGAGATTTAGGAAAAGGACCCATGAAGTCAATTCCCCATATATCAAAGATTTCATAAACTTGTATGCTCTTTTGTGGTATTTCGTCTCTACGAGAAAGACTACCAGACTTTTGGCAAGCATCAAAATTCTGCACAAGCGTATGGACTTCTTTAAAAATTGTCGGCCAATAAAATCCCGCTTCAAAAACTTTTTTCGCGGTTGTAGACGGACCGTAATGTCCTCTAGTTAGGCCGTGATGACATTCATCGAGAATTTTTTGGGTCTCTGAACCGTACACCCATCTTCTAATTATCCCATCGGGACACATTTTAAATAGATACGGTTCATCCCAAAAATAGTGTTTTAGGTCTGCGAAAAATTTACTACGCTGAGTGTGAGTTAGACCTTTTTGTAACACTCCTCCGACTAAATAATTTGCAAAGTCTGCAAACCATGGAACTTCTTCATTTTCAATTCCCATAAGAGTTTCATCGGGAAAATTATCATCAATCTCATCTTCACCGAATTCATCTAAATTGGGATTTTCTAATCGAGACAAATGGTCTGCTGCAACATTTTCCGCGGCTTTCTTATTTTGGATTTCTATGTCAAATTCTTGAAGCAATAAAATCCATCGGATAAGACGTGGTTTGGCATCTTGTTTGGCAAACAGGTATTTAAGAGCTGAATGATCAGTGAATACAATTGTTTTTGACAAAACGAGATAAGAACGAAATTTGTCAAACGCAAAAACTACAGCCAAAAGTTCTTTTTAGTGACTATGTAGTTTTGTTGAGCACTATTCAAGGTTTTGCTAGCAAAGTAAATAGGACGAAAATGTTTTCCATCGCGTTGTCCTAATACTGCTCCAACGGCAAAATTAGTTGCATCACACATAAGTTCAAATGGCAGCGACCAATTTGGTGAAACCATAATCGGTGCATTTGTTAACTTATTTAGGAGCGTTTCGAATGCCTTGATGCATTCTTCATTGAAATCAAAAACTGAATCTTTCTCGAGAAGTTTCGTCATAGGACAAGATATTTTCGAAAAATCTTTGATGAATCTGTGGTAGAATCCCGCATGCCCCAAGAAACTCCTAACGCCTTTGACGTTAGTCGGGGGTGGTAACTTAGCAATAGCATCTATTTTTGCTTTGTCAACTTCGATTCCCTTGCTAGAAATCTTGTGACCAAGCACAATGCCTTATGTCACCATAAAGTGACATTTTTCCCAGTTTAGTACGAGATGAGCGGTTTTGTATCTTTCAAGCATTTTATCAAGATTGGAAAGGCATAACTCGAATGAGACTCCAAATACCGAGAAATCATCCATGAAAACTTCCATGGAGGGTTCAAGCATATCTTGAAAAATAGCAATCATGCACCTTTGAAATGTTGCCGGTGCGTTACAAAGACCAAAAGGCATACGCCTATACGCATATGTGCCAAAAGGACACGTGAATGTGGTCTTTTCTTGATCAGCTGGATCAATTGGAATTTGGAAATAACCGGAAAATCCATCGAGAAAACAAAAGAATTTTGTTCCCCGCAAGTCTTTCCAACATTTGATCCATGAACGGTAAAGGAAAATGATCCTTCCTGGTGGCGTCATTTAATTTTTGATAATCAATGCATACACGCCAACCAGTTATGGTTCTGGTAGGAACAAGTTCATTACGTTCATTAGTTACAACGATTGTTCCTCCTTTCTTAGGAACACAGTGAACAGGACTCACCCATGAACTATCCTCAATGGGGTAAATAATACCAGCATCAAGAAGTTTTATTATTTCCTTCTTAACAATTTCCTTCATGTTTGGGTTGAGTCTTCGTTGTCTTTGAACAACGGGTTTGGAATCATTTTTGAAATTGATTTTGTGTTTGCAAAAGTTTGGACTTATTCCACGAATGTCAGAAGTTTTCCAAGCGAAAGCTTCTGTATGATTTTTGAGCATAGAAACAAGACGTTCTTTTTCATCGGGTTTGAGTGCTGAAGATATGACAACTGGAAGAAGAGATTTTTCTTCCAAGAATGCATATTCCAGATGATCGGGAAGAGGTTTCAAGACGAGATCCACCGGCGGATCTTCAATTGAGGTTTTGATTCTCATTTCATCATTGAATTCCAACTCCTCAAAGTTGGTTATTTATTCCTTACAAATTTCTTCGGTGTTTATCTGCATAAATTCAGCGAATTCTCTATCGAGATCTTCATCACTTATTTGTCCAGATGTTTTATGAGTCTTAATTCTTTCATCAAGCAACTCATCGAATGTTTCCTCTATAATTTCATCGATAGAAGCATTAGGGCGTCACCCCTTTGCTATAATGACAACCCATTGAAGTAAATGAAGCATAATGACAACCTACATGAAGAGTTAGATCATTAAAAGTAGTCATTAAGTGTGCCAGGAGTTGCAGCAACTCAAGGTTGAAGTCTCAACCTGAGGTTCAGATTCCAGCTCAAGGTTTGGAGTAAGGTTGGCATGGCAGTTTTGAACCATGGGTTGAACTTAAGCCTTAGTTGTATTTGTTAGCCTTAAAGTTATGTCATAGTTGGGAATTGCATTTTGTTATATGTATAAGGGCTAGTTTAGACAAAGTGTTGGGCTTTTGGACTAGAATAGATAAGTATGCTTGTATTGTCTAAATGACTAATGTAAAGTCCATGAGCCAAAAGCCCAACTGAAAGCCCATAGAAGCATTAGGGCGTCACCCCTTTGCTATAAATACATTCCTTGTCTCAACAAGGAAGGTTGGATGTCTCATGTAATAAGGAGGTGTGTGTGTTTTCTTCTCCTTTCTCTCTCTAGAATATAAACACACCTCCCCCATTCTTTAATCTAATATACCATGTTTAACCTTTATTTCGAGCATCCCCGACCTCCTGAATATGTGTTTTTGATCATTACAATTGGTATCAAGAGCTAACCAGGGGCGAATCGTGGTGTTTTGAAGAAAAAACGTGATTTGTGGTGTGTTTTATCTCGTTACTGTTCATCAGCCATAAAAAAACGTGAGTTTTGGTACTTTTTCATCGAATCTTATCTTTAGATCTTGTATCGAAATATAGTGGATAAGTAAAATAGGCGATAAAGGTTTGATCTTTATAAGTTTTCACAGGTTTTTGAGGTAATTTGTTCGTGGAAAAGGGATTCGAAGTGTGTTTGTGACGCGTTTTGGATCTTCATCGAATTGCTACTTTATCGAATTCTTGTATAAGAATTGCGATAAAAGAGGGTTTCATCGAAATTGTGGAAAAGCCATTTCATCGCAATTGTCAAAGCTGCTTTCCATCGCAATTGTTCAAACTTCATCGCAATTGTTCAAACTTCATCGCAATTGTTCAAACTTTATCGCAATTGTTCAAGCTTTATCGCAATTGTCACGAGGTCCATCGCAATTGTCCCAGCTCCTTATCGCAATTGTGGCAGAACTTTTTCAAATTGGCAGAAACAGTCCTTCATCACAATTGTTTAAAGACTTTTCGCAATTGACAAAACCAGTCCCTTATCGCAATTCTCAAAACTCTATCGCAATTGTCAAAAAAAATAAAAAATAAAAAAAGGAGTTTTTTAGCAGGAAAATTTGAGTAAAATTTAATTTTTATGAGTGACTTAACTATCAATTTTTACACGAAATTCAAATTCTGGTACAATAGTGAAAATTTTGGCCCAAAATTCAAATTTTTAGGTCAAAATTCGAATTTTTTGGGTGAAATTTGGCGTAAAAAATTTTAAAACTCAAATTTTTCTAGCATCCTTTGAATTGCATTTTATGGCATATTTCACACCAAAATCACAAATGAAATTATTGGCCTACACCTTCAAAATCACCACGTATAGCCTAAAAGATCCTGATCAAGATTCACAATCAAATGATAATGGCTAATTTTTGAATTTTATCAACTGTGACTACAAGGATGATGATTCATTATTACTTATTTGAAGCTAAAGTGGAATACCACGGGTGCGTGTACTTAGTATCTTGAAGATATCGGGGTTGGTTAGATGCATGATTCTTCGAGATCCTTGCTTGGGCGCTTATAGAATGATTAAGACTTGATTTGTCTAGTTATACCTGATGTAAGGAGTTACGTTGTTGTGCTCACAGAGTATAGCTATCACTTTAAAGGAGTTACGTTGTAGTGCTCAAGTGTCACACAAAGATGTGGATAATTCAAGATGAGTTCATATACAGTTAAGGATGGTTGGATGGGTATATAAAACGACCTATGCTTTAAGGAGTTACGTTGTAGTGCTCAGTATTGGTTCTTAGTCATACAATAGTGCAACTTTAAGTCACAAGTTTGGGTTATTTTACTTCAGTCTCAAGTTCGTCATAGCGGGTTTTCTTTATCAGTAGTCACTACAAAAAGTCATTGTTTTTTATACAGGGGGTTGATAAAGAGTTAGACAATTCCAAATGGTATTATTAGTAGATTGGTGATGGATCATGTTTTGGATGATATATTGTGAATCGGGAGGTCTTGGATGATGAAAGAACATCATCTCCATTGTAAAGGTTAGAGAGAGAAAGTGTAAAGAGATAGAGAATGAACCTAGATGTATTATTGATAAAAGTGAATGGATAAACTTACACACACAAGGCTCACCCTCCTAGTGAAGTCTAGGAGGGTATTTATAGGCCAACAAACACAAGACTTTACAATATTGACGCTTCTAGTCCTTGTGTTTGTGATAGCTATTGTAATCCCAAATATGTTGTCACATTTTAGTGTTAAAAGCATACCCAACAATCTTCCCCCAATGTGGCAACATATGGCATTACTTACATCATTTCCTACAAGTACAAATACAAATAAAGAAAGGTCTTCATAAGCTCTTCAAGTGTTGAGGATGACTACAGTTGACGCTCTTTGTCTTTATCTTGTACCTCGGCTTGAGAACTTTTCTTCACTTGTAGGTAAACGATGTAATATGCATGAACTGGATTAACTTCCCCCCAATTCACGCTGCATGTCTTTAACGGCTTCTTCATATACTTCTTTTTGGTGAAGTTTCTGAATCAGCTTCCCCCCAAACTGACAACCGTCTTCAGCAGATTCGAAACTTTGATGTAGTTAACATGTCTTCTAACTTTTGAAGGTTGTAAGTACGCAGCGGAATTTGTAGATGACATCGTAAACCACACCAAGGAAATCTGACTAGTACTCTGTAACGATTATGCTCAATACGGAAACTCCGTTCGGGGGTAACATGCAAGAAATCAGCAATATCTTCTCACAAAAATAGGCTACTTCGCACATCACAACCTGCGAAAGTTGAAACGATTACACCAAAATCACAAAACTGAACCACTGATCATCTCTGCGGACGTCTCTCCGGTAGTACTAAAATTGTAAGCTCGATCACGTGAATCTGTTTTGCGTCCCCGATGTGCACATTTCTTCCCCCTGAATGCAGATCCATCTGGAAAAAGAGTGTTTTCGCAAAAAATGCAAGAAAAGTCAAAGTACATCTACTCTCTCTTCCCCCACGATGTCTTCGCGGAATCGGAAGCATACACACTATGGTTACGATGGAAACGGAGGCAGCGTAAACCCTGTATGTCCAATTAGTCGAAGATGTGTGAAGTACCAAAAATAGCCCGTGAGAATCAACTGCTGATAAAATCTCTACTCTTCTATGCTCTTCTCATCTAACTCTTTACCGACCCCATTATCATTCTGACGGCTTTTTGTAGTGACCACTGATGGAGAAAACCCACTATGATGAACTTGAGACTGAAGTAAAATAACCCAAACTTGTGACTTAAACTTGCACTATTGTCTGACTAAGGACCTATACTGAGCACTACAACGTAACTCCTTAAAGCATAGGCCGTTTCATATACCCATCCAACCATCCTTAACTGTATATAAACTCATCTTGAATTATCCACATCTTTTTTGTGACACTTGAGCACTACAATGTAACTCCTTTAAAGTGATAGTTATACTCTGTGAGCACAATAACGTAACTCCTTACATCAGGTATAACTAGATAACTCAAGTCTTAATCATTTTGACGGTTAAAAGCTCGAACAAGGATCTCGAAGAATCATGCATCCAACCAACCCCGATATCTTCAAGATACTAAGTACACGCACCCGTGATATTCCACTTCAACCTCAAATAAATAATAAAGAATTAACTCCGTAGTCACATCTTGCGGTTCAATACCCAACACTAGCCTTTTGACGGTTTAAATGAACTATGATAATGGTTTTATCCCGATCTTGTCAAAAACGTATCCCCATAAAAATTAAAATCCAAAATACCCATAATCCAAGTCTTATACCAATAATTATATGACAAACCATAATCGGACATCCCTATTATCCAGTCCAATTCATGTACCAAAATACCACTTAACACAAGCCCAAGCGAAAATTGATAATCACAAGCCCAAGAACAAATCCGGATCCAATCCAACTCCATACCCTAATAAATTGGGTATTAATACTCTATTAACTCAAACCCTAATCTCACTTATCATAAGCAATCAGCCTCCTTCAAAAAAACTCTCCATATCACTTTGTGTTGGGTCCATCAGTACCCAAGAATACTTAAAACAGTATTTGAACATAAATTAACTAAGTGTTAACTTAAACCGAGAACAATTCAAGTCACTGAGTAAACAGTCACTCAGTGAGTCATCTTCAGGATGCTTAAGGCGAATTCAAGAAGAAGGATTCACTACTCAGGAAGGCGGTACTCCCTAAGTAGGACTTAAGCCAAAGAAGAAGATGATGGTTCAGTGAGTGTTGGACAAGAACTCACTGAACCCCAGTCTCCTCAACAACATTAAGTGATTGAAGACTGAAGAACTCAACGCCTGAAAGAAAGGCGGGAAGATCTGGGAAGAGTTTAAGATAAGATCAAATCTTATCTTGTCAGGAAGAAACTTTCCCTAAAACGTCTAAAAATCATGGAGTGTCATACCAACCACTCCTAAAGACTTTATAGTCCATTCCCATTGGTTCTTGGAAATGACAATTACTGTTGTAATTGTCAGACACGCTTGCTTCAACAAGTTGTAGTTTTTTAATCACTTTTACTCTTTTATACTTGTGTATAAATAGGTTCAAAAGGAGAGAAGTTGTGTGTGTTTTGTACATTGAAAGCTTAGACTTTTACAATGCAACTTCTCTCCTACAAAGAGTAACCAGTCCCTGAGATAGCTCAGTGAGGCATATTGTTACCACTCAAAGCAAAGCCTGAGTTTAGATAGGAGACACCACCATACCTTGTCTGTTCAATCCCAAGTGTTTGTTCCGCAAAACACTTAGGTAATAGATTCTTTGATTCATTTCTAATAAGAATTTAAATGTTGAAAAATACTTGTGTGTTTTTACTTTTACGTTTTCATTAATCTGTTAGAATTAATCATAACATTGTATTAGTCATAAACACGAATAGATTAACTTTCTAGTTAACTCTAAGTGTGTTAAGGGAACAACAAGTGGTATCAGAGCCTCTGGTTTATAAAATCTTTCAAAACTAACCAAGAGTGCTCAAGGTTTTTAAAACCAAGATCCTACTATGGCTGATATTAATGTACCCCAGCTGGTCGATAAAAAGGGTGGCAGCTATTCTGCTGTTGCACCCAGACTAGAAGCTGGAAAATTTAGCAAATGGAAAAAACGTATGATTTGCTATTTAACTGGTATGGAACCTTACTACATCACCTGTATTAGGGATGGCCCATTTGTCCCTAAGGCTGCTGCAGGGCTAAACAAGCCTGAGGCACAATGGACCATTGATGAGAGGAGGGTGGTCAATCAAGACCAGCGCCTTAAAAGCATCCTTATATCTTGTCTTCCTGACAATATAATGGAATCAGTCGTCAACTGTTTAACAGCCAAGCAAACTTGGGATGACTTGGTTAATAGCTTTGAGGGCCCCTCAGATACCAAGGAAAACAGGGTCATGGACCTGAAACTTCAGTATAATACTTTCAGGGCAAAAGACTCTGAAAGTCTCTCTCAGACTTATACCAGATACAAGACTTTGATAAACGAACTATCAAATGATGGTGTAGTATTATCTAAGCATGAGACAAATGTTGGCTTTGTCAACAGTCTCCCTGAGAAGTGGCTAAACTTCTCACAAGGCCTGAGGAATGCTAATCATATTCAGACCCTTGAGCTCCTTGAAATCTATGGGAAATTTGTCTATGAGGACAACTTGATCTCAAGGAGATATCCTGACTCAAAAGCTCTTGAGTCCAAAAAGGCCTTAACCTCCACACCCATATCAACTGCTTTTTATACTAATGGTGTTGTGCAGGACTTTCAAGAGGATTCTGAGGATGAAATTGATGAAAGGACTAGTGATGAGTAACTAAAAGATCTAAACTTGGAATTCCAAGAGAGGGCACTCCTTGCTAGTTCAAAACATTTCATCAAAAGAAACCAGTCCAACTTTTCAAAAGGAAAAGCAAATGAAACCACTGAATGCTTTAATTGTGGTAAAAAGGGTCATTTTGCTAGGGACTGTTATTCTAAAACCACCTCAGAACCCTCTTACAAATTTTCAGGAAATAGTTCCTCATGAACTAGCAAGTTTCAACCTAGAATGTTTCAGTCGACCCAACAATTTCAAAACAAGGGTCAAAAAGACTTTGAAGCAAAATATAGGAAAGCCAAGGCTAAACTTGCAATTCTTGAAACTAATCCCTCTATGTCTCAGGCTGCTCAAACATCCAAGCCTGTTCAGGCAAAGAACAAGGTTTTAGTTGCTGAAGCCTATGATTGGGATGAAGAAGAGGTATCCTCAGATGAGGAAATTAGAGTGAGTGCACTGATGGCACTCTCTGAAGGTGATCAGGTGGCTGTTGGGAAAAGCCATGCAAGGAATGGAGAGTGGGTAAACATCACCATGAAGAAGGTAAACACTTTACTTTCTATAGATGATGATTCTGATTGGCAGTCTTACATGAATTATATTTGTGTAGATCTTAAATTTGTTGAGGAACAAAAGCTTAACATGTATTCAAAATATAACAACATAGTGTCAGAATTGAATAAATGTAGAGATGAATTGCTTGTACTGAAGCAAGCCAAATTAGAAACAATAACTCTACAAATTCAGATCACTGAAATTTTGAAACTAAACCAAGCCCTACAAACTGAACTTAACAAAGAAAAAGCTGTCATCCAAGGCTGGACCAAAAAGAACCCTAAAGTCTTTGACACTGTAGGATTAAGCTCTAAGAAAACCATTGGAATTGACCCTCTTATGGTTGATCCCAATGTGAGTCACAGTGAATTAATCTTTGTTCCAGCTGGCATATCTTTTGAGCAAGAAATGCTTCCCAAGTCTAATGACTGGATTGTCAGGGACAACCCAGTCAGTAATCACCAAACTTTGAGACTGGAAAGATCTTGCTTCCTGAAAGTCAGGCTTTGAAAAATATGCTTGGACTTACTGAACAACTCAGTAAGCTTGAACTCACTGAACAAGTCAGTAATACGGAGTCTGTGAATGAGTCTGAATCAGAATCATATCCACCACTTCCTCCACTGAATACCCTTCAGGGTGCTGCACCAAACTCAGGCCTCCCACCAATGGTCTTCTCACCACACTCTCCAAAGGAGAGATCAGGAATGGGAACAACCATCCTTAAGAGACCAACCCTTGAAGTCTCAGTAAATACTGATGACTCATCAACTTCAGTCCCTTCTAAAGTAACAACTCAAAGCCCTGACTCAAAATTTGATCAGTTGGCTGAAATGGTCAGGAAGCTGGGAGAGAAGATTGCATCTTCTGAGAAACCTTCTCAATCCAAGAAGGAAAAAAAACCAGCTTCCTCAAAGACCAAACCCAAACCCACAAAACCCCTGAAAAGATGTGAACTGTGTAACTATACCAATCATATCACTGATGATTGCTATAGAATTCTTTATTGCATGATTTGCAAAAAGGATGATCATAGGACCTCTGATCATAAAACACATTCAGTCACATCAAACATGGCAAGTCTTAAAGCTCAGTCTTTAAACTATCCTTCTGATTCTAAACAGAAACAGAAACAAAAGGCAAAGCCTTTTGCACCTTACCCTTACTGTAGGTTCAATGACCACCATCCTAAGGATTGTCAAATTGACAATTGTTGTGAAAATAGTGAAAGTTCCACTCATAACACCTCAGGACGTGGTAAGGCCATTCAGGCCAGTAGACGTATGACAAAGTCAGCCTCTCAGTCCACTGAGTCTACATCAGCAATCAAATGCATAATATGTGGTAGCTCAGTCCACTCCACCACTGACCATAAATCACTTGAAAATGTTAATAAGACCCTTAAAGCTAAGCCCTCCAAGAAGTGGAGTCCTAGAAAGAACTGACCCAGTTTACCATTTGTGCAGAAACATGCCAGAGATCCTGTTTGGCATCTTGATAGTGGATGTTCAAGGAGCATGACTGGTGTGAAGGAGTATCTGCACAAGTATGTGGATGAATCAGGACCCTAAGTGATATTTGCTGATAACTCATCATGTCTCACTGAAGGTTATGGTTCAATAAACTGCAATGGTATAGTCTTTACTAGGATAGCTTATGTAAATGGTCTAAAATACAATTTGATAAGTGTCAGTCAACTATGTGATGTGAAATACATAGTTCAGTTTGATGATAAACAAGGAATCATCTTCAATGCTAATAAGGAAGTTGTCCTTATTGCACCAAGAAGACATGATGTTTATGTGTTAGACATGTCCAGTCTGACTCAGAATGGAACTTGTCTCTTTACCAAGGCCACTGATACTCTCAACTGGCTTTGGCATAAGAGACTCTCCCACCTGAACTTCAAAAACATAAACAACCTTGTAAAACAAAACAAGGTCCTTGGCTTACCATCTCTTGTGTTTTCAAAGGACAAACCATGCTCAGCTTGTGAAAAAGGTAAACATCACAGAGCATCCTTTAAAACCAAAACTAACTTTTCCATCAGAAATTGCCTTCATCTTCTCCATATGGATCTATTTGGACCAATTAGTCCTAGATCCATTAACCATGAGAAGTATACTCTGATCATTGTGGATGAATACTCAAGATACACTTGGGTATACTTCCTGATCAAAAAGAGTCAGGCAGCTGAAATAATTATGTCCTTTGTCAGGAACATTGAAAATCAGAATGACATCAAAGTCAAACAGATTAGGGCTGACAATGGAACAGAGTTCAAAAATTATGAACTTGAATGTTTCTGTGATGAGAAAGGCATTTCACAAAAAATTTCCTCACCCTACACACCTGAACAAAATGGGGTGGCTGAAAGGAAAAATAGAACACTCATTGAAGCAGCTAGGACAATGCTAAATGGATCAGTCCTTTCCAAACACTTCTGGACTGAAGTAGTAAAGACTGCCTGTTACACACAAAACAGATCCATCATTGTCAAGAGACATAGCAAAACTCCTTATGAGTTATTCAAAGGAAGAATCCCTGACATCAGCTACTTTCATGTCTTTGGGTGTCCTGTGTTTATTCATAATAACAAGGATCACTTAGGAAAATTTGATGCCAAAGCTGATGATGGATACTTCCTAGGATACTCCCTTGTCTCAAAGGCCTTCAGGGTGTTCAACACTAGGAGACATCATACTGAGGAAACATTTCATGTTACCTTTGATGAGAGCACTGATGCAATCAGTGTCTCTAACAACTCAGTGGAAGAAATAGGAATTGATGAATCATCAAGATACCCTCCTGATGAACATCATACTGATAATGGTCCTTCCACTCAGTACCATGCAAATGCTGACATCTCCTATTACATCATTCCCCACAACCTTCCTTACCCAACCATCACTGAGTTTATTGAAGCACAAAGTACCGATGAATTCATTCAGTCAGTACAAAGTGCTCAAGTACTAAACAATCTCAGTGATGAGTCAACCCACTCAGACACTCAAGATGCTGAAGAACATCATGTTTCTGATCCTGATCCTACCCATCAGGCCTCTACAAGTTCTAATCAGTTTCCAAGACCTCAGGACAGTTGGACTAGGTCTCAGGATATAGAACTTGTCAATATAATTGGTGAGCCTACTAAAGGCATGCTCACAAGGAGCATGGCTGCTGAACTGAGAGCAGCCTCAGCCAATGAATGCCTATTTGTGGACTTCATTTCCACAATTGAACCCAAAAGTGTTAAGGAAACACTAAAACATCCAAGTTGGGTTCAAGCCATGAATGATGAACTGGAACAATTTGACAGAAACAAGGTAATGACCTTGGTCAAATGTCCTGAAGATGTTTCAGTCATTGGCATGAAATGGGTATTTAAAAACAAATCTGATGAAAATGGCATGGTCATTAAAAACAAAGCCAGACTTGTAGCCAAAGGCTATAATCAACAAGAAGGCATTGACTATGAAGAAACATTTGCACCAGTAGCAAGGATGGAAGCCATCAGGATCTTCCTTGCTTTTGCTACATACATGAACTTCAAGGTATACCAAATGGATGTTAAAAGTGCATTCTTAAATGGCTCACTGAAAGAAGAAGTTTATGTTCAGCAACCTCCTGGATTTGAAAGCCATGAGTTTCCTGACCATGTCTGCAAGCTTAACAAAGCCCTTTATGGACTGAAACAAGCTCCCAGGGCATGGTATGAGACTCTTTCAGCCTTCCTAATCCAAAACAAATTTGTCAGAGGCAAGATAGACAACACATTATTTATCTACAAGACAAATAATGATGTCATACTTGTACAAGTGTATGTTGATGACATCATCTTTGGCTCAATAAATTATAAACTTTGCAAACAGTTTGAAAAACTAATGGCAAAGAAATTTGAAATGAACATGATGGGAGAACTGACTTACTTCCTTGGTCTACAAATTAAGCAGACTGATAAAGGTACCTCTATCAGTCAAGAGACGTATGTCAGAAGCCTACTGAAGAAGTATGAGCTCAGTGACTGTGCCTCATTCAAAACTCTCATGGTACCCCCAAACAACCTTGGTCCTGATCTTACTGGAAAACCAGTGAATCAAACTTTTTTTAGAGGAATGATAGGATCACTGATGTATTTACTTGCATCAAGGCCTGATATCCAATTCTCAGTCTGCTTATGTGCCAGATATCAATCTGACCCAAGAGAAACTCATATCACTGCTGTGAAAAGGATATTCAGGTACCTGAAAGGTAGTCCAAACCTTGGATTATATTATCCAAAATGTTCAGGCCTTGATCTTAAAGGATACTCAGATTCTGACTATGCTGGATGCAACTTGGACAGAAAAAGCACCTCAGGCTCTTGCCAAATTCTTGGTGGAAAACTAGTCTGTTGGAGTGCTAAGAAGCAACAATCAGTTGCCATGTCCTCAGCTGAAGCTGAATATGTTGCAGCAGCAAGTTGTTGTGCAAATATACTCTGGATGAAAAGTCAACTCAGTGACTATGGAATTCAGTACAAGATGGTTCCCATCTTTTGTGATAACACAAGTGCAATTGCCATCTCAAATAACCCAGTTCTTCATTAGAGAACAAAACACATTGATATTAGATATCACTTCATCAGGGACCATGTCATGAATGGTGACATTGAATTACACTTCATTCCTACTGAATATCAGCTAGCTGATATATTCACCAAGCCATTGGATGAACCAAATTTCACCAGACTGAAAGCTGAACTAGGAATGTTGGATATTGAGAATGAGTCCATTGATTGACTCCATCCAAATATGTGTAAATTATGATAAACCCAAATCCCTGACTCAATGTGTTCTTCAGTGAGAAAGGTCACTGAACTTCAGGAATTAAACCCAAGTTCCTGAACCCTTAATCCTAAGGAATTAAACCCAAGTTCCTGAATTCTTGGTCCTCAGGAACTAAACCCAAGTTCCTGAACCCTTGAACCTCAGGAATTAGACCCAAATTCCTGAACACTAGAACCATCAGTGACTAAACCCAAGTCCTGACAATCAGGTTCACTGAATGAAAAGTCATTCAGGGTCTTCAAGAGACATTAAATACTAACTTAAATGCTCTAAGTATCTAGTTAGTAAATGTCTGAGGTTGGTAACTGAATTCTTATTTAATATAAGAATATTTGTTCTTTTGCCTTTCTGGCTTCCACCTCTGGGCCACCACATTCCCACTTGGCATTAAATGCCTCTCCAATCACATTACAGATATGTGATGACTCATCTCTGCAAATTACACTTTTGCAGAACTGCTCAACTGTTTACCTTGACTGTTGCGCTAAACCAGGGAAAGTAGAGTGTTGGCATTAAATGCGGATCCCAAAACATTTTATTCAAAACAGTTTCCAAAAATTCTTTTTCAATAAATAAAATCCGCTTAATACCTAAAATACCCTCCACTTCACTTCCCTATAAATACCCCAACCAAAATAACAACACACACGTCTATTAGAAATCTTAAGCAAATTCTGCCCATTTTTTTTCTCCAAAACTAATAGTGTGTGTGTTCTTAGGCTTTAGAAACCCAGAATCATTTGTTAACCCAGACCTACCAATACAAATGGCTTCTTCTAATGCTATCACATACGCCCCTAATGTGGATTTCATATTAGAGGGCGTAGACCTCACAAAGAACAATGTGGTGGGAAACTTTTCCTATCCACAAAAGTTCCATGCTTACAAGAATGTGATGAAATATCTTCAAAACTGTTTTCTTGCAAAAGCATTTACCAAAACCCCCTCAGTCATCTACCATGACTACTTGAGGGAATTCTGGTGTACTGTTGTGGCTACTAGCCCAAAAGACACCAAAGAATCCATCATCACTTTCACAGTGATGAATAGGAGAAGGACCCTCTCCCTGGGTTACAATGACTTCATCAAGGCCACTGGTCTTGATTTTGCTGAGGCTTTTAAGCCCAATCCTACTGACCAAGAGGTCAAAGGAGAGTTGATATTCTTAGGACCTCATGACCCTAAACGTCCTAAGGAGTCCGCTGGAGCCTTATTAGAAAAGGCTCCAATTGCCAAAACCTGGTTCCACCCAGTCTGGAGGATCCTGATGACATTCGTCATTCAGGTCCTTGGGGGGAATAAATCCTCCACTGAGCAATTGAACTCATCACAATAATTGATGTTGTTCAGTCTCTTGGAGGGTAGAAAAATAGATATCGGAGGTATTATCTTCCGTGACCTTGTTGCTAAGCTCTCTGGAAAATCTAGGCAAAAACACTTGTCTTATCCTAGGTTTATTTCCTATGTGCTTTAGGACCATCTTGGTTCTGACTATGTGAGGCCTGCCGTCGTAGGTATGAAACCTGACGTCTTACATAAGACCAATTTCACTAGTGGCATCACTGAGGTAAAACCCATTGCCCTGACTAACTACATGCAAGAGGTTATTCAGGGGGAGGACGCTGTTTCTCCAGTACCTTCACCTACAAAGAAGGTGAAGAAGACAAAGAAAGGTCAGTCTAGTAAGGTGGTTAGACCCAAACCACTCGCCACTGAGAGTGATGCCCAGAACCAACTCAACCTTAAAAAAGGGTTGAATGTGGCCCAGACCTCTGAGACACCCACTACAGAGACCCCCCTGACCACAAAACAAATGTCAAAGGAGGGCACTGAGCAATCATCCTCAGTGTCCTCGGGCAAACCCCCTCTTCCTCATGATTCCACTGACATAAACAAGTCATTGGAGTCAGGAACCTCAACCCATTCACATCCCAATGAAGGCACTGATAAATCACAATCAGAGCCTGAGGGAGAAAAGGGTCTTATATCCTCGGTTGGGCAGCACTACTCAACTGAGAAGGGGACCTACACCCAATCACATCCCAATGAAGGTACTGACAAATCACAGTCAGGACCCAAGGGAGTCAAGGACCCTAAATCCCCAAAAGGGCAGTACAACCCTAATGGGAAAGGGGACCACCAACCATCACAAAAAGTGCCTAGTGATACTACTGGAAAACACCCGTCAGTAGTTGAAGGTGCTCAGGGGGACAAAGACTCAGAGGGATATAAACCACCCGCTGATACGGAACCCACAACCACCTCAGGCAGATCCAGTCTCTCAGGAACTGCCCCCAAAAGTCAGGCTGAGAAATCAGTTATTTATGACTAGCTAGGCTGATAAAACCAAATCAGTTATTATGGCGGGGTCAGGACCTGGCCAAAACCAAGGTAAATCCTTTTATGAGGAGGAGACGGTTAACCTTTTGGAGTTCAAGTCTATGGGGATGTTCAGGCTCTTCTTGATTCTGAAGATTCTGATAATGAGCTCAAGGAAGAGAGTGAGGAAGAAATCTTTGAGGCTGGTGAGGATATAGAAACTAATGTACAACCTGAACAATCACATCAGTCATCTCCACATCCAAGTGAAGAATCAGAATCTCAAGCTGCTGGTTCTTCGGATACTGACAACATCCTCAGCAAGTATGACAACATTCTTCCTCTCACTGAGAGACATTTGTGTGGAAAACTAGAAGGGGGGGTTGAATAGTTTTACGTCTTTTTAATTTATTATAAAACCTTTGTTTACTTTTAAAAACTTAGATTCAAGTTTGTTATGAAAAATAAAACTTAAATCTTATTATGAGTTATATATGTATTCTTTTAAATTGATTGTAAAAGTTTTGGTTTCTTGAATGGATTTTTTTTTAATTGATCTTTATGTGAAGTCGACCTCTAATTAATACTAGCAATTATATAAGCCTATGTGTATGAAAGTAATGACGATGCAAGTAAAGAAATAAATAAGGTATGGAAAGATCTAACCGAGACACGAGAGATTTATAGTGGTTCGGCTACAAGGACACCTTCCTTGCCCTACTCCACTCCCCGAGCACCGAGCTCGAGAGTTTTCTTCACAACTTCAATAAGCTCCCTTATGGCGGAGAAAACCTTACACGACTTTGGCTTACACCGGCTTAACGACACAAAGCTAAATGTCGAGTTCTAATCGTAGCTAGAACCAATCTCACAACTTCACAACACAACTTCTTCACAACTTATTCACGACTACTTCACAACGGCTTCACGACTTCTTCACGACTTCAACACGACCGCTACACAACCTCTATGCTACGGCTTCACGACTTCAACACTAGGACTTCACGACTAGGACTTCACGGCTTCAACACGACCGCTACACAACTTCTATGCTACGGCTTCACGACTTCTACACAACGACTTCACGTCTTCAAAGCTACGGCTTCACAACTTCTACACAACGGGTTCACGACTTCTACTCCGCGGCTTCACAACTTCTACACTATGTCTTCACAACTTCTATACCACAACTACTTATACAACTTCTTCACTACTTACATACAACACTAATCTACTATACACACCTTACACACAAATGAATGAATGATTTACAAACTTTGTTAAACTAACAACTTAAGTAACAAGATGATACTAAGTTGTAATACTTCTAATCTTGATTGATAGAAGTATTCTTCTTTTGCACTTGAATGAAGGAAGCTTGGATCACTTGGAAACCAAAGCTTAAGATTATATGATCAAAGGATTTTAGAAAGTATTTACAAGATTTAAAACAGAAAGTTTGGGGTGCAAAAGGTGAGTAAAAATCCAGGGGAAGGCTGGTATTTATAGGAGAAAAATCTGGACAGCTGGAACCTACAGGAGCGTGGCCGGCCCCCTTAAATAGGGGGCGGTCCCCTTAATTTTAAGGGGGCCGCCCTTGCTGAACGTTGGCCAGTTTTGTCCTTTTGTGGGGAAGGTTTTTCTGGAACATTTTAACTGATTTTAGTTAAAAATTTGAATTCATATTTTTATAAAGGATTAAACATTTTTATTTAATACCAAAAATGTTTTTCAAAAATATATAAAATGTTTTTGATGTTTTATAAAAAATCTAGTTATTAAGAAAATGTTCCTTTGATCATATAATGCATTAAGCATTAGTTCATTCATACCTTAAGTGATTTGAGTTGTAGAAATAGATATTTACAACTAAATACTTGTTTACGTCATAATTTTCCGATTAATGATTTTATATTTTGTGATTATCAAAACGTAGAGATATCGAAAAATATTAATAACGTGTTTAGGCATTATTTATATCAACAAATTGGTCAAGTTCCTGCTAAAGACCAACAAGGCTCTCTTCCAAGGTCTGACTGAAGAAATGTTTGACCAGCATACTGAAGCAGCTGTTCATTATGTCAACCTGAAGGAATCAGTGGAATCCTATCATGATGATGTAAATGAGCACAAGTCATCTATCTCCTTCTCCCTGACAAATCTTGATTACAACTTTAAAATGTTCAACGAGTCTCTCACTAACTTACAAAAGAGCGTTGACACTATTCAAGAGTCAGTGAAAGATGACCCTGAGCTAAACAAGAAAATTCTTCAGGCTTCAGAAACTTACCAGCAACAAACTTCTCAGTTGGCTGAGCTGGTAACTGTGCTGAAATCCTCCAATCTTCAGGGACTCAACTCTTCAGTGGACTCCATCCGATCTTCCCTGGGTCTTTTGGAGTCCCACATGGCATCTTTGGCATCGTCTTCTTCCTCCCTGGCTTGGAATCTTGGGCCAAGGATGACTGCATTAGAGGCTTCTCAGGCTTCTCTTGAGACTAAGGTCTCAACTCTTCAGGAGGACACCTCAAACATCAAATCCATGATGACTGAGATCTATCAGGCCTTCAAAGGTCAAGCTCCCTCAACTTCAGTGTGCGAACTAACTCTTGCTCTCACTATGGGTCAAGCAACAGTTGAGGGGAGAGAAAATCACTGAAGACGAAGCTTCACAAACTGAACAAGAACAACCTCCTTCTCACACTGAGGGGGAGAATCCTGAAGCCACCTCATCTTCATCCCACCAAGACAAAGGCAAAGGTATTCTCACAACCATTGAGCCTGAGCCCACAATCTTGGTACCTGCCTCCAAGAAAAGAAGGCCAGACCCTGATGAACCAGTCAGGGTTCCTTATGAAATCAATGGGGTAATGCAACTTCTCACTCATGCTAAAATTCAAGCTCACATGGAGAAAGAGGAGGCAGTGAAGAAAGCTGCTGAAGATGAAAGGCAGAACAAGCTTGCTCTCATTCAGGTTGCAAGAGAAGAGGCTGAGAAGATAGGGATTGAGGCAAAAGACCTTGCTAAAAGGGAAGGTGGTAAGAGCTTTGTGGAAGCTCAGAATGCTGAAATGACTGCCCTCAGGCAGAGAAGGGAAGAAAGAATGAAAAGGACTGAAGAGATTAGGCAGAATAGGATTGCAAGATATCAGTGGGTCATGACAAATAGGTTAAAGCCAGAACCAATCACTGATGTCAAGATTCATAAAAACTCCAAGCCTGCAATTCTAACTGTCTACAGAAGTAATGACAAGAGAGTCTTTTTGGTTCATGACCCTTTCAGATTCGCAGACTTTGGGATCTCAGAACTGGATGAACTGGGTCCACTAATTGAGAAGAAGCAAAATGTTGTTGTGCCAAACCTGATGAAATCCCTCAGTCTGAGGTATAAAAAGTTGGCTGCAACACCTCAGGAACTTGGCACTCCCTCTCTTCTTCCTGCTTCAGTCGAACAGCCTGCCCCTTCTCAGTCTTCTTCAAGAAAAAGAAAGAAGGTTGAAACATAGCCTAAGATCAAGGTCCCTGGTCTGGACTGCAACAGAGCTCTCCCTGAAGGTATTCCATTCAGGAGGAATGTGGTCATCGAACAACCTGAAAGAGGGTTGTTCTTCACTGATGAGTTTGGAGACCCAGCCTTTCAGAGGTGGAATGATATTGATCTATCAGGGATCAAGGCAATGATGGGTTTCCTCATTATGGCCTCTCCAATCAAGAGTCCTGAGAATGTGAGATTTTGTCAAGATCTGAAAAGAAAAATCTGAGAGCACCCTGACCAACATGAGCTACATTCAAAGAAGCCTAAGCTTGAAGCCCTTGGTATTAAGTTGAACTGATGAATCTGCCTGAATACCACCACTACCTTTTTGTACTTAGTTTTGATAGGACTTGTAATGATATTAATAAAATGATGTTTTTATTATTTCAGTGTCCTTATTTACATTCTAGTACATTCAGTATGAGTAGAAGTCATTAGCTCACTCGTAACTGATCAAAACACTTAGGAATAATTTATATCCAAATAGGGGGAGATTGTTGGGTCCATCAGTACCCAAGAATACTTAAAACAGGATTTGAACACAAATTAACTAAGTGTTAACTTAAACCGAGAACAATTCAAGTCACTGAGTGAACAGTCACTCAGTGAGTCATCTTCAGGACGCTTAAGGCGAATTGAAGAAGAAGGATTCACTACTCAGGAAGGCGGTACTCCCTAAGTAGGACTTAAGCCAAAGAAGAAGATGATGGTTCAGTGAGTGTTGGACAAGAACTCACTAAACCCCAGTCTCCTCAACAACATTAAGTGATTGAAGACTGAAGAACTCAACGCCTGAAAGAAAGGCGGGAAGATCTGGGAAGAGTTTAAGATAAGATCAAATCTTATCTTGTCAGGAAGAAACTTTCCCTAAAACGGCTAAAAGTCATGGAGTGTCAGACCAACCACTCCTAAAGACTTTATAGTCCATTCCCATTGGTTCTTGGAAATGACAATTACTGTTGTAATTGTCAGACACGCTTGCTTCAACAAGTTGTAGTTTTTTAATCATTTTTACTCTTTTATACTTGTGTATAAATAGGTTCAAAAGGAGAGAAGTTGTGTGTGTTTTGTACATTGAAAGCTTAGACTTTTACAAAGCAACTTCTCTCCTACAAAGAGTAACCAGTCCCTGAGATAGCTCAGTAAGGCATATTGTTACCACTCAAAGCAAAGCTTGAGTTTAGATAGGAGACACCACCATACCTTGTCTGTTCAATCCCAAGTATTTGTTCCGCAAAACACTTGGGTAATAGATTTTTTGATTAATTTCTAATAAGAATTTAAACGTTGAAAAATACTTGTGTGTTTTTACTTTTACGTTTTCATTAATCTGTTAGAATTAATCATAACATTGTATTAGTCATAAACACGAATAGATTAACTTTCTAGTTAACTCTAAGCGTGTTAAGGGAACAACACTTTGCAGTAATACCAAATCCATCTCAACATCTCATCAAATCCACACGAAGATTAAAGATGAGACACAAGACCAAAGTGGGTCTCGGGTAAGGTTTGTTTTTTTTGTTCATGTGTTTTACTTTTGAACGAACCAAGAAAACAAAAAATAACATGATTGTTATTTTTCTATTTCTTTTGTTTCGGATATTCAATTGAATGAAGCTAAGATCTTCAAAATAGATCGATGATGTGTTTTTCTCTTGTGGCACTTGTCTTTGGACTCGTCTATGATTACCAAACAAGAGTAAATTGAGATCTAATAGTTTTATTTTTCTTTTCGGTTTGAGTTGTGATTCGAGTCATAAGAGTGGATTGGAGATGGGATTGAAGGTGAGGTGTTAGGATAGATTTGGATTTGAGTTGGGATTGATTTAGAGTTGGATTTGTTATTGGTCTACTGATTGATTTACGGATTTGTGTTAAGTGTCGCGGGTTTAGGATAGATTGGAATTTTATGTTGGCAGTTGTAAGCAGTTGGGATTGGGTTTGTAATAGCATTTTAGTTGTGGTCATGTCAGTCCTTCATCTCCTTCTTTTCTTTAATTTCTATAAATTAGACCGTTGACCGGCAATTGCGAAACGTTTGACCCATTGACTAATAATTGCGAAAGGTTTGACCCGTTGACCTGTCAATTGCGAAAGGTTTGACCCGTTGACCCGTCAATTGCGAAAAGCCACATTTGCGAAAAACATTTGCGAAAAGGGCATTTGCGAAAGCAATTCACAATTGCGAAAGAAAAGGGTTTTTCGCAAATGCTTTACAAGCATTTGCGACATCAGTCCAGAATTGCGATAAAAAAGGGTTTTTCGCAATTACTTGTACAAGCAATTGCGAAAAAAGCTTTCTGATGACTTTTTCGATGAGTTTTCCGATGACTTTTCCGATAACTTTTCTGACCATCTCATTTTTACCAGTTTTCCGACCACTTTTTATCAGTACATCAAGCACAAATTGACCACAGATTCTGACAAGTAATATCTGACGACACATTGACCACAACTTTCACGGGAATACAAACCAGTCACAAAAAAATGATAAATATGAATACAGGACTGAAAATGGACCAGATACACTAAAACTGTTGAAGATGTATACAGTACTGAAAATGGACCAGATACATAAAAAACGGTTGAAGATGTTGATAGTACGACTTGACAAGAAATTATTGACCAGTAACAGCATTAATGCAACAGCTTCCAAACAGTTCAGATCCACAGAAAAATAGCATTCAAACAGTTCAGATCCATAGAAAAAATACGATTTTGACAAGATGACATCACACAAATCGACCAAAACTACAACCTTGGCTCCGATACCAATTGATGGATCGTGTTTTGGATGAAATATTGTGAATCGGGAGGTCTTGGATGATGAAAGAACATCATCTCCATGGTAAAGGTTAGAGAGAGAAAGTGTAGAGAGATAGAGAATGAACCTGGATGTATTATTGATAAAAGTGAAAGGATAAACTTACATACACAAGGCTCACCCTCCTAGTGAAGTCTAGGAGGGTATTTATAGGCCAACAAACACAAGACTTTACAATATTGAAGCTTCTAGTCCTTGTGTTTGTGCCAAACAATATAGCTATTGTAATCCCAAATATGTTGTCACATTTTAGTGTTAGAAGCATACCCAACAATTGGGTTCATCGACATCTTCTCACGGGCTATATGATTAATGATAAAGTGCTTCCAGTTAATACTCCACGTACACACCATTATGCTGATTCCGATAAATCGTAACCAGCAGGGGAGAGAAATGTGTCATATCTCGTGATGATGGAACTATCCTTGAGAAAGAAAAGTGCATTTTTGGATCTTAATTGATTCTGGTGCTACGGTTTCAACTTCGGGGGAGAGAAATCGTTCAACAAGTTACCCGTGACCAACGATATGGGTCAACTTGTTACTTTGGTGTTATCATTTCATGTGTACGTTACAGGCTGATCTCTCATATGAAAGATAACTGGGATGCAGTTGGTGAGATGAAAATGTTGATACTCTATTCCCCCGAACAGATTTAGGGCACTCAGGGCACTTATAAGAAAGGTTGTCAGTTTGGGGGAGAGCACTAATTAGGGGAGAGTGAAAAAGTCATAATTGATCCCTAATTAGATTTGCTCACATAGTTCTTCTGCAAGTAAAGAAATGACAACTGAGAAGATTCTGCAAGCTGAACGAAGTAATGAAGTTTGAAGACCATTCTCATAGCTGATGCGCTCATGTTTTGTATTGAATTTTACTTGTAGGGAACATTGTAAGCAATTCTCGTATGACATCACTTTGGGGAGAGATTGTTAGCCTTAAAGTTATGTCATAGTTGGGAATTGCATTTCGTTATATGTATAAGGGCTAGTTTAGACAAAGTGTTGGGCTTTTGGACTAGAATAGATAAGTATGCTAGTATTGTCTAAATGACTAATGTAAAGTCCATGAGCCAAAAGCCCAACCGAAAGCCCATAGAAGCATTAGGGCGTCACCCCTTTGCTATAAATACCTTCCTTTTCTCAACAAGGAAGGTTGGATGTCTCATGTAATAAGGAGGTGTGTGTGTTTTCTTCTCCTTTCTCTCTCTAGAATACACACACACCTCCCCCATTCTTTAATCTAATATACCATGTTTAACTTTTATTTCGAGCATCCCTGGCCTCCTGAATAAGTGCTTTCGGTCTTTACAGTATTTCTTGAACCTTTGGTTAAGGAAGCAAGCCATAATTCATAGCAAACTTTGCATGTAACTTCTCATTCATTTCATCAACACTTGATCTTTTCTTGAGCTCAGAAATCTTTGTAACTTGATTCTTTATCTTTGATGATCTTCCCGAGGTCTTTATTATGGGTAGAATCTTTTGTTGTGCATAAGCTCTTGATTTAGCGACTTTTCCCCATCTTTCTAGCTATTCCCTTGGACTTGATTGTACCTGAATCTTAATATATCTTTTGTACCTTTTTCGCATAATATGTTCACAAACACAACCAAATACAATGCACAAACATAGAAATAACGCGACTAAAATATGTACGAAATGAGCATTATCAGTGATTATGGTTAGGTTTATGTCCTATGATCCGCCAGTGCCAGAGAGATCTACCCAAGGACAATTCTAATAGAATAGAATTAGAAGTCCTTAGGAAAGATTGAAAAAAAGAGTAAAATGAGAAAGGGAAATAAGGGGTTGAAGAATGAAAAAGAAAAGTTTGATGAAAGGGTGAAAAGAAATAGCCCCCCATGAAAACATAGGGCAGAAACCAGGTCAATACATCTGTTATCGATTATCAAAAAGTTGATACTGATATTGAAGACAAGACGTCATGGACCCAGTGATGCGCTGCACCACCCCTCCTAGCCACTCAGATATCTCTTAAAAGATATTTGTTTCATTTCTCACGGAGAACCTTGCATAATCTATCGGCCTCTCACTCCGAGATGTATTGATTTTGAAAAGGTGGCACTCTGTTCCATGCCTCCGACTACTAAAACCAAAACGCACATTATCGAGTCTAGAGCCATGAGATTCATCAAAAATCTCTTAGGAACACTTCCAATATAATACACTTGTGTTTGCCAAAAAGAACACAAGTTGTAAAAGAGTCTTAATGAGATCCGTGGATCTTGCCATTTATATCATGATGGTTATTTGTTTCAAACGGTCTACAGTCGTGGAGTGATACTTCGGTATACTTCAGCGGCTCACCTGGATTGTCGGTATACTTCGGTATATCTGTTGTAAGCCTTCTTGAGGGCATCCAATTCAGGAACAGCCTTTGTAAGAATTAGAGAGGGTTTTCGCACTATGCTGTTGATTCTCTCGACGTCTGAGCCTGTAAGTGCTGGAAATCCCGCCAAGGAGATTCCTTTCACGAATTGAGTCCTTATGACGTGGGTCTCTACTTGGATTTATCCATAGTAGTGATAACTGTCCCTCAATGGGATTAAGACGGCTGATGTGCCCGACCAAGGTGAATGGAATCAAGACATTCATCAGTAAAAAAATCGTAGTGGTCAATTCTCTAAGAAAAGTCCACCGTGATCGATTGGTGATTTTATCTAACAACTCTTATGCAGCTACTGATGAAAGTCCCCCTGGAGAAAGACCATACACCATCATCTGATACATCAAACATCTTCTCCTCCGCATACTCATACTTATGAAGATCATCCTCAACAAATCTCGAAGTAAAAAGTTCAAGACAAAAAGATCAAGTTGAAAGACAAAAGTGTAAAGACAAAGTCAAGAAGCTAATCAAGACGTCAAGAACAAGTTTATGTATCAAAATGAGGAAGACATAAGTATGAAGTTTTGATGCGTTCGCACGAGGTTTTAAATTTATAAACAAGAAATACCGATTAACTAGGAACACATTCGGGCAAGTATACCCTAGTCATATGTAGTGTAGGGGTTGGTAAGTCAAGGTCATCCCAAGAGACTTGGTTGCACTCAAGTGTCGTTTGTTTGTTTAAGCAAGTAACAAGTTGATGGTTATGATTGTCACGGATCAAACCAACAAGAAAAGTAATATGAGAACAATCACACAAAGAACATACATGTTTGGACAAATGATCACATGGATATTAGGATGGTTAGTTTGGAAAACATATTATCAAAGGTAATCATTTCGACCTTTAGAACCAATAATAATTTAGTGTTTTATAAATCAAATATGTATAAGCCTCAATCAAATGGTCATGTCATGAGCCTTATGCCTATAACAAGAAAGAATCATTTCGAACCTTAAACTTTAATGTTATTAATTCGTGAAGTTCCATTTACTTGAAAGATGATTAGAACACATACTCAAAAGATGACTTTCAACCCTTAATCTAAATTAAACTTTCACTTGTTATGTTTATTAAGTTTCCCATACAATCGTCACAAAGTACAAGACCAAAACATTCGTCGACTAATGAATTGAAATCAACCATTATTGAGAATCCTTTCGGCATGTAGACCCAAGAATGATTAATCAAAACAATAAACAATAACAAGATCCAATTTAACCAAATATGATGTTATCATCATAATCCAAACAAACACTACAAATATCCAAACATCCCTTTATCACAAGTTATCATATGAATCAAACAAGTATTAACACATCATTCACAAGACAAAACAAATAAGAATAATCACATCATCAACACAATCAAATAAACCAAACATGAATATTATTAAAAGAGAGTATACCAAAGTCCATAAGAATTTTGCCTAAGCCAACCCCCCAACACCTCTGGAAAGGGTGAAGAGTGGTTAAGAGAGATAGTTTGAGAGTTACATGATAGATATGTGTTGTTGGATAAATAGTTGGATCCCCCAAAACACTTACAAGTGAGTCCTGTTTATACTACCCCCAAGGCCTAGGGTCATTAATGCTCAACTTGGTGACCAAGTAGCTTGGAATGGACTAGAATCTGCATGAGAAGGATCTAGAATCGTGGGTGTAATGAAGAAGATTGGCAAAAACAGGCAACTCCAACCGATCGGTTGGGACTCCAGCCGATCGGCTGGTCTTCAACATCTCCTCCAACCGAATCGGATGCAGGCGGCGTCCGATCGGATGGAGGGCTCGTGCAGGACATATTTCTTTATCTTTGGTGTTTGGCTTGTTGATTGCTTGTTTCTTGTTCGTAGCTCTATATTCTTCATCCAAACTTGGTCTTTTCACTGTCTTGGACCTTGGAAGCATTGATTTGTTGATTCACCTAGTCATTAAAGGCTTCAGATGCGATTCTTGATGCGGGAATCTTCATATGTGCATAAATCTTCGTATATTGATCGTTTCTTCGTCTTTTTCTTGGTTTTCTTTGTCGTGAGCTTCCATGATGCTAAGA